>ML824988.1:46852-75589 GCA_009831015.1 Picea engelmannii
CGTGGATGTTTCCCCGTAGGGGTTTTACCACGTGAAAACATCGGTGTGTTGATCTTTGATCTGGTTATGTGAGTGGTTACTGAAGGTGTTCGTCCTCTGTTGGAATACCTGTGTTGTCGAACAGAGGGTGTTATCCAAGAACACATCCCTGACGGATTCGTTTGGAGAAATGGATGTTTGGTAAACCATCAACCAATATTTCCTTGCTAAGTTTTTGCATGTATCTGAAATTCAAATTCCTAAACCTTTCATGCCATATCCTACTTACTTCTTTCATCAGCATGGGTAAGCAGTAAAGCATAATCTCGTTCAATAAATTCAGAAAATGTATAGAATCTAGATTGATGATTTACCTCATCAGTAGCAACCCTGGAATTGGTTTGCATGTCATAGATTTCCATTGCATTAGGTGTGAATATGAATTTCTTTTTAGTGCCGAAATTCATCATCTAATACACAGAGAGAAGATTGAAGGAAAGTTTGGGAATGTGAAACACATTCTCGAAGCTTCTGTTGGTGATTTCAATCCTTCCTTTGTCGGTGACCTCGACTGGAGAGTTTCCCCCCATCAGAATAGGAGGAACTTTGCATGCATACAATGAAGAATAGACTGGTTTTGTGGTAGCAATGTGATGTGATGCTCCTGAATCTACGATCCAAGCATCGGGAGAGGAGTTGATGGAAATCAAGCCATGGCTAGAATAGCCTTTCTTGGGATTTTGATCTTTTGGATTCTTCTTCTTTGCACACTCGGGGATGTGATCTCTAAGGTTTTTTTGCTGAAGTACTTGAGTTATTAGATCTATTTGTTTCTACATGCATGCATATTCTAGATGGAATCTTTTATGGAAGTATGTGCATTTCTCCCCTTTTCTTCCATTTTCACCTTTGGATCCAGAGGCATCGGTGAAGGGTTTTGAGTACCCTTCCTTCTTCGAATTTGCATGAGCTTTCATTTTCTCTTTATCTTTAGATTTCTGGTATTGATGGCTTCCATATGGCACAGTAAGTCCATGCACCTTTGGGCCTTTGATTTTTCACATGTTGATGAGCTTGGTTTGCTCTTGTGTCAGGGATTCGATAAATTTCTCAAGAGAAGGAATCTTCCAAGTGGCTCCAGAAGTGAATTTGACTGAATGGAATGTGGATATGAACACGAAGAATCCAGGACCAAGTTTGGAGAGAATGGTGAGAACCATTTGTTTCTCCTCCTTATATTTATCAAACCCACAAGCTTTGATTTGCGACAGTAAATCCTTGTATTTTGTAAAGAAATCTTGGAGATTGTCAAAGATTTTTGGATCCAATGTGAGAAATTTCACCTCGAGCATGTGTCCCCTCATGTTATGGACCTAACCCCTCACATAGGTAGACTAATATATTCCGATGTAATAAAGGTCAATATTAATAAGGCCTAGCAATAAGGAATAATAAGTCCAATGTAAGAGGACCTAATAAAAGCTTTCTCTTCTAGAAGGATCTTCCTCTAGATGGTTCTTTTGATAGACATATTTAGTATAAATAGGAGTTGAGGGTATGATAACTTTTGTCTTGGATATTATTCTAATAGATCTCTTCTTTGCTGGAGGTTTCCCCCTCGAAGAGGTAAGTGAACATTGCTCTCAATAATCAAAGTGTTCTTCCTGGTGTTATTCTGGTATCATTTTAGTATTATTGTGTTGTTGTTCTGATTATATTGTTGTTCATCTGCCATTTCTAGCATTTTATTTATGTCTTGCATACTTTTTATATCTGGAATATTACAAGTGGTATCAGAGCACTTTCCTCGGCATAAAATTGTGGGTTAATTTTTTTTCTAGGGTAGAGACGTATTACAGCATCTTTAAGCTACAAATATATGTTGTTACACGCATAAACCCGTGGCCGAGGATTCATACACGCAGGAAATACAAGTGGTACTTAAGCGCACATCTATTGGCCACCCTTGTAACCCTTGTTGGTACCCCTTCGAGTGGTAGCGCATCATACACCACCTGTATACAGATTAGCCTAGATTTCATGAAGCCCTCTTTAGATAAACCAATCAGTTTCCTGACTGCTTTAGTGCCACCAAGAACAACACTCGGGAAGATACTCTCTAGTACTTGGGTAGTCGGTTAGTACGACTAAGGGCATGGTCTAGCCTCCTTAGTTGGTGCCCTGAGATATTGGGTCGAGTATTACTGTTGGACCCCACATGTATATCAGAGAGCTATAACATAGGGAAAACCCTTGTCTGTAGAACCCTTGAATACCTAACATTTGGGGACGGGAAAAAAAAAAGAAAAAAAAACCAGACAAGATCTATTTCCACCTATTTCCGCGCAACTGTGTCTCCTGCATTTGAGTTTCCAAATAATTACACATTTCTTCCTGATTAAGCATTTGGGCATTTCATCACTACATTATTCTTCATATTGGAGTATAACTTCGCAGGTGTAAAGAGTCTGGATCATGTTGCACCATTATTTGAGACCTATTCCATTAGATTTCCCTCTTTTCCCTTATCACATTCATACCTATCATTTTTCAGCAAATGTTTTGACCCCACCTGCCCCTTTTCGGTTCCCTCGTCATCATGGCCCATATCCGTAGCCAAGACTTGGAAGATCGCTTCAATACCTTACAATCTAATTTCACAGAGACCCAACAAGAAGTGAGACAGCTCAGTGCCAATATTTCCACCATCAATAAAAACATGCATTCCTCCATCGCCGCCTCAATCAAGGATTTCAAACAAGACCTTAAACATGACATTATTACCCATCTTGAATTTGTCGCTATGATGATCTGCACCAAGCTGCATATCCCTACAGATCCTCCCTTATCTGACCCACCTTTGCATACTGAAGCTAAAACTTCCTCTCATTCCCATAATTTTCAGCCCCATCACTTTTAGCGTGACCTACGCCTTCCACGGGTGGATGCGACCAAATTTGATGGCTCGGATCCCACTAGTTGGGTAACTCAAATGGAACATTATTTATCTTTGTACGACATTATAGATGAGTTGGCCAAACTCCAATATGGTGTTCTCCATCTAGATCAAGAACATTGGCAATGGTGGCAATGGAGAAAAACTACTCGCCAAGGGTATGTTGGTTGGACACACTTTTTGGCAGAGATTTATGAACGCTTTGACACTGACACCAACCATTTAGGTCATTTGACAAAGTTGAAACAATCTGGAACAATGGAAGAATTTATAGCTGCTTTTGAGCGACTAGATTTTCATACAGAGGGCATGTTTGATGCTTTTTTCTGAGAATGTTTTATCAGTGGCCTCAAGGATGAGATTTGTGCCCATGTCCTCATGGCTCGGCCTCAGAGTTGGGTGGAGGCTATTAAAAAAGACAAGGAAGCACAACATGTTTTCTATTCTCAAAGCCAGAAACCCTCCTTTATTCCTCGCACTAAACCAGTAAATCCCACTCCTTCTTCTACTCCACTAAAGATCCAAAAATTGACCAGGTCTGAAATGGTTGAACACCAACTCAAAGGCCTTTGTTATAATTGTGATGGAAAATATTTTCCGGGACACAAGTGTAAGGAACAAAATATTTTTATGGCCATCTCAGAGGATGTTTCAGAAGAAAATGTTGAAGCTCCCCTTGTGTCTGTGTCACCTGAACCCACTGACATAACCCCTCCCTCAGACCGTCCCGAAGTAGAATCGGTCATTTCCCTAAATGATCTCACTGGCTTCTCTTCTCCCCAAACCCTCAAGCTAATTGGTTACATCAAGCATAAGAAGGTCATCATTCTTGTTGATAGTGGAAGCACCCATAATTTTATTCATCGCCGCATTACCCAAGAAACTAATTGCTATATCTGTGAAGTCAATAATTTCCAAATCATGATTGCCAATGACAATTCCATGAAATGTGGAGGGCGTTGTGAAAATGTGTGTCTCCAAATTGGTGACTACCACCTGAAATATGATATGTTTGCTATCGACATGGGCGATTGTGACAGTGTGTTGGGTGTAGACTGCCTAAGGACTTTGGGTCCCATTATCATGGATTTTAAGGAATTAGCCATGCAATTCGACCACAAGGGACAACATTATAAGTTCCAAGGCATCATCGTTCATTCCCCTGAGATCATTAGTTCCCATCGCATGGAAAAGTTTCTCAAAAAATGTCATTCTGGCGTTATTTCCCAACTCCATGCCATACAAGCAACTGAGACACCCTCTATGTCGCAAGACCTCCAATCCATCCTCTTTAAACATCAAGTGGTTTTTTCCACTCCCCAGGAACTCCCTCCTTCTTTTGGTGTTCATGATCATTCCATTACCCTTGTCCCAGGAATCCTTCCTCCCAATATTTGTCCCTATCGTCACCCCTTTTTCCAAAAAAATGAAATTGAGAAAATGGTTCAAGAACTGCTCAATGCATGTGTTATCCGCCCGAGTACGAGCCCCTACTCTTCTTTTGTGGTCATGGTCCTTCAGAAAGAAGGTTCTTGGCATATGTGTCATGATTTTCGTGCCCTCAACAAACTCACCATTAAAGACAAATTTTCCATTCCTGTCATTGATGACCTCTTGGATGAATTGAGTGACACCCAGTTCTTTACTAAACTTGATCTTCCTTCTGGATACCACCAGATTCGTATGAAAGAGGCAAACATTCCTAAGACTGCCTTTAGAACTCATGAGGGACACTATGAGTTTTTGGTCATGCCCTTTGGCGTGTGTAATGCTCCCTCCACTTTCCAAAGCCTCATGAATCATGTGTTCCATCCTTTCTTCGTCCTTTTGTCTTATTTTTGTTTGATGATATCCTCATCTATAGCAAAACCTAGACATACCATCTTGCTCATATGGATCGATTTCTCCATCTACTCTCTCAACACCAACTTTTCCTGAAACAATCTAAATGTTCTTTTGGTGCCTCATAAGTCGAGTACTTGGGTCATCTTGTTGGCGAGGTTTGTGTCAGGGTGGATCCTAAAACGATTGAAGCTATGCAATACGGGTCTCACCCAAAGACTCTCAAAATCTCTCATGGATTTATGGGCTTAACAAGTTATTATCGCAAGTTTGTTAAGAATTGTGGAAAGATTGTGACACCTCTCACTGCACTCCTTAAAAAGAATTCTTTCACTTGGACTCCAGTAGCTGCTCAGGCTTTTCAAACCTGGAAGATGGCCATGTGCACCACTCTAGTCCTAGCCCTTCCTGATTTCACAAAGATCTTTGTCCTGGAATGTGATGCTTCAAGGAAAGGAATTGGTGTTGTCCTTATGTAAGAGGGTCGGCCTTTGGCCTTTACCAACAAACAATTATCTGAGATAAATTTGGGAAAATCAATCTATGAAAAGGAAATGTTGGCTATTCTACATATCGTTGATCTTTGCCGCCCTTATCTATTGGGGCAACACTTCCAAATTAAGACATATCATCAAAGCCTCAAGTATTTTCTAGAACAACGCATTTCCTCCCCTGAGCAACAAAAATGGGTGACTAAGCTCTTTGGATATGATTATGAAATCATTCACAAGAAAGGAAAAGACAATGTGGTTGTGGATGCACTTTCCAGAAAATATGAAGATGAAAGGTCGATTTTTTCTCTCTCCTTCATTGTACCAGATTGGCTTCAAGTTGTTTGCTAGGAATGGCTACACGATCCCAAAAGTTCACATATGATACAACAATTGCAGTCCAATTCTCCAGTTTCCCTAGGGTACTCTTGGCTCCATGATGAGCTTCGATACAAAGGCCGTTTGTATTTAAGTAAACAATTAAAACTTAAATCCACGTTACTTTTTGAGCTTCATGCTACACCCACAACTAGGCACTTCAGGGATGGTATGAAACAGGACATTCGTAATTTTGTGGTTGAATGTGATGTGTGTCAATGCATCAAGGGAGAAACCGTCAAATCTCTTGGCACACTACAACCGCTTCTGATTCCACCTACTATTTGGTGGGATATCTCTATGGATTTTATTGTAGGCTTACTTGAATCGGGCAATAAATTAGTCATCATGGTGGTAGTTGATCGTCTTCCCAAGTATGCTCATTTTTTTTCTCTTCAAAACCCATTTACAACATCCACTCTGGCTCAAATTTTCATGGATCAAGTCTTCAAGCTTCATGGCATGTCACATTCTATTATTTTTTATCGCGACCCAACTTTCACTAGCAATTTTTGGCAAGAACTGTTCAAGCTACAAGCTACCCAATTGCATCTCAGCACAACTTATCATCCCCAGACTGATGGTCAAACTGAAGTTGTCAACAAGTGTTTGGAAACATATTTGAGGTTTTTTGCCTCAGAAAATAAAAAACAGTGGGCTCAATGGTTACCACTAAATGAATGGTGGTACAACACTTCATACCATACAACTACCCGCATGACTCCTTTTGAAGCAGTATATGGAAAAAAGTCACCTTCAGTTCTCTCATATTTTCCAGATGTCTCAAAGGTCCAGGTGGTTGACCAAACACTTACAGTTTGAGAGGCTATTCTCCATACCCTCAAAGAGAATTTCGTCATGGCCTAGAATCGTATGAAGAAAAAAGAAAATCAAGGTCTCTCTGAACGTCAATTCATAGAAGGGGATCATGTGTTTCTTCGATTGCAGCCTTACAAGAAAAATTCCCTGAAGGTTGACCATTGTCAAAAACTGGCGCACAAATTTTATGATCCTTATACCGTTCTCAAGCGTGTGGGACAGGTGTCCTATCAGTTAGATTTCCCCAGTCATTCTAAGCTCCATCCTATTTTTCATGTTTCCTGCTTAAAGAAGGTGATTGGAACTAAGTGCCAAACTCAAAGCAACCTTCCCCGAGTTGGACGTAGAAGGCTCCATTTGGCTACAACCACAAGCAGTTTTGGACCAACGTGAACATCGTCTGTGTCAGTGAACCATCAAGGAAGTGTTATTCCAATGGAAAGATACAACTCCAACAGATGCCACTTGGGAACCAACTACCATTTTGCAACAATTTCCTCATCTCAAGCCTTGAGGACAAGGTTGTTTTTAAGGGGGAATACATGTTAGGGACCTAACCCCTCACGTAGGTAGAATAATGTGTTCTGATGTAATAAATGTCAATATTGATAAGGCCTAGCAATAAGGAAGAATAAGTCCAATGTAAGAAGACCTAAGAGAAGCTTCCGCTTCTAGAAGGATCTTCCTCTAGTTGGTTATTTTGATAGACATATTTAGTATAAATAGGAGTCGAGGGTATGAGAACTTTTGTCTTGGATATTATTGTAATAGATCTCTTCTCTGTTGGAGATTTATCCCTCGAAGAGGCAAGTGAACATTGCTCTCAGTAATCAAAGTGCTCTTTCTGGTGTTATTCTGGTATCATTTTGGTATTATTGTGGTGTTGTTCTGGTTATATTGTTGTTCATCTGCCATTTCTAGCATTTTATTTTTGTTTTGCATAATTTTTATATCTGGAATATTACACCTCATCTCATCCCATTTTCCAAATATCCCTTCCACGGTGGTCCAGACTTCATTGGGGGTTTTACAAGAAGATATGTGAAAAAGGAGATCGGGAGAAATGAGACGGCAAATTGTTCTGAATGTTTCATCCATTCGATTTAGATACTTGTATTTTTCTATGGATGATGTTGGTTTTGTCTCTGTATTCATGGTTAACCTATACAATCCTCTGCTTCGAAGATGCATGACCATCTTCTCCTTCCATGCAAAGAATTTGTAAGGTATAAGGATGAATTCTTTTGGGAATTCCATTTTTTCATTGTCTTCAATCTTTGGTACCTGCAAAAATAATTTGGTGTAGATTTTGCTTAGCAACCTGTCAGCTCTGATACCATGTAAATGTGTTGACCCTACACAGAATAGATCTAGCTAGAAAGTACCACCCACATTTACAGAGATAAACTGAGAAAGAAGAATCAAGAGAGAAAGAATAGAATAATTATCATTAACTGTAATGAATAATGAATAATTTACACATGATATACTCTGTATAACTCAACCAATGCGCATGAGAGGTGAATCCAATGTGCCATAGTGGTGGTCTAGAGTGATTTGGACACACACCAATAGTTACGGGAGTGAACTGCCACCTATTATATTCTCTCGGGTAGTTACGGGAGTGAACTGCCACCTATTCTATTCTCTCGGGCAGTTACGGGAGTGAACTGCCACCTATTCTATTCTCTCGGGCAGTTACGGGAGTGAACTGCCACCTATTCTATTCTCTCGGGAAGTTACAGGAGTGAACTACCACCTATTCCATTCTCTCGGGCAGATGAGTTAACTAGTTTACCAGTCTTCAATTAACTAATTGAAACAAAGTGAAGTGAGGAGGAGATCAGGGAATCATGGGTAATGCGCTAGTATGGTGATGATCCCAAGGAGAATCTGCATTAGCTGGTGATGATCCCGATGTTGCATGGTGAAAAAACCAATGCAACATCTAGACTCCACTCAACTAGTCAAACTGAAGTGAAAAATGAAGAGAATTTTCTCCTAGAGGAATATTCTCCCTAAACTTTAGGAGACTAGATAAAGACTAATAAACATAGGAAAAACTTAGGAAAAATAAATCCTAGGTGTGTGTGAAGTAACTCCAACATGAACAAGATATTAAAACATCATTAAAGAATAAATATCTTTGGAAGAAGGATGATGTTGTAGGAATCATGACAACATACATATTTGGGGATTTTATTTTTCATGCAAGTGGGATAGACTGTCTGAATCAAGTTTGGAAGAAGTTGAAGATATTGTTTGAAAATATAAATGAAAGTCAGGTTATGAAGATAAATAAAGAGTTGGTCTCTCCTAATCCTCTCACATTTGATGACATTGAAGACTATTTGGCTCACATGAAATAGTTTCAATTGAAATTGGGTAAATGTGGAATTTTTTTTTGCAAAATAATAGTTAGCTTATAGAACTATATTGATGAATGTGAAGACACCTTATGATGTTTTTTGATTGATATTCTATTCTACTTGGGATTTCAAAAAATAATATGGTAATGTTTATACCTTTTTTTTATTATTATTTTTGTGTTTTTCTAATTAGGGCACATGAAAAGGTGCTTCATGAAGGGAAACTTCGGAATAAACTACAATCCCATCACCTTAAGGGTCAAGGTTGACAAAACTATCGAGGAATAGGTAAATGATACAATCAAAAGAAAAATGATGGAGGATGCCATGATAATAATTGTGTCCACTGGACCAAGTAGAAGAAGCGTGATGGTCAATCATCAACTATGAAAAGTATGAAGAATAAAACTCGTTGATACTATGGAAAGAAAGGGAATGTTGAGAAGGTTCCTTGGAAGAAGACCAAATATATTGAGGATAAGGTCAAGAGGCTTGAAGGAAAGGTGTCGACTAGTTGATCATTTGACCTATAATATTGGATTTTATAAGGTAAGGGATATAACTATACCTTCTTGTTAGTACTTATCAGGCATTGCATCGTCACACTTCTAAAAGTGAGTGGATAGTCAACTTTGGTTGTATGGCATCCAATGGATAAGGTTGCTTCTCTTTTTTATTCATTAAGTAAATCTATAGAAGAGGAAATATTTTTTGTATATGATTATGCATTTACTAAATCTGGTTGTGGAAGGATTGAATGTTCGAATGGTGTAATCACTAATGTGTGTCATATACCAAGTTTGAGTGCTAATTTGTTGTTTGTATCCCAACTAACCCAAACTTGAAAGAAGGTTGAATTTTGGCCAAATGGATTTGTTGTGAAGGATATTAAAAATGAACTTGTTTTTATTGCTAAGGGTATTATTAACTTTAAAGATAAATTGTATATATTCTATGATTTCTGAAAGCAAGATCCAAGACAAACTGCACTCATAATTAGGACCAACCACTGGAGCATAATTTGGCATAAACAACTCAAACATTTGAATTTCCGAAGTATGCTACATTTGATACTAGAAAGTCTTGGAAAAAAAAGATCCAATTGGAACTTGTCTACAATGAGCTTTGTATAATGAACCAACCATATTTAGCAAGTGCAAGGTATTCTTTGACCTTCAATGATGGTTTTTCTAGGTGTACTTAGATATATTTTTTGAAGAATAAGGATCATATGTTTGAAAATTTATAGGAATTTAGGGCATTGGTTGAAAACAAATGTAGTCAAATTGTGACATGTCTAAGATATGTCAATGGAGGAAAATATGTGAGCAAGTACTTTGAGAGCTACTTGTCACAACCTAGTATCTCTTGGAAAATATTTGTACCATACAGACCTCAGTAGAATAATGTCACTGAAAGGAAGAATTTGACCTTGATTGAAAAGGCAGTATTTGGTTTAGGCCAAAGGATTGCTAACTAGGTTTTGGTTAGAGGCTATCTACTACTCAAACTACCTTTAAATGTGATTCTGATCAAAGTTGTGTGGGATATGACCTCCCTTGAGAAATAGAGTGGAAGAAAACCTTATTTGGACATCTCAAAATGTTTGTATGTATAACTTGGGATTATTTTCCAAATGATAAGAGAAAGAAGCTAGGTGAAAATAAGCATGCTTGTATCATGGTGGGATAATCTCATGATTTGAAGGTCTACATATTATTTGATCTATTCAAATAGGGAGTTATTTGTGTTTATGATTACAGCTTTGTGAGACATCCTCCAGGACACAGACTGAGTGAGTTGACCTGTAAGAGAGTCTGTGTGTTGGGTGTGCCCATGAGATGGGTGTGTTGTTCGTCTCTAGATTGAGATGAGATGATGTGTGCCCCTATGTGGGGTGAGGATTCCCATGAGATGGGTGTATCGTTCCTTTTTGGATTGAGATGAAATGATGTGTACCCCTGTGTGGGGTGAAGTTGCCAATGTGATGGGTGTACGTCAGACTCTGGACTAAGTTGTTATGACGTGTGGTCTCCTGTCTGGTGGACTCAGTTGAGTCAGGCTTGAGATGGTAATCCAGATGATTCTCCTGTGGAATCAATGAGATAGAGATCTATTGAGTAGGACACCCCTATGGCTGAGCACATGTGGACATGCCCCTAGTGGCTGAGCACTAGTGGATGTGTGAGATCCCTTCTATGTTTCCCGAGGGTAATATTTACATGTAACTGTAATTGTGATGTAAAGGGTATAGGTTGGCACCACCACATGTGAAAGATAATTAATGTTGATTGTAAGAATCAATTATTTTCTGAGCTATTGAGGTCGGCCATGTTGTGCCAATCGACACCACTTTTGGTTTGTCTTGTCTAGTATAAGTAAAGGCGATTTCCCCATTGAGGAATCCCACTTGTTACTTGTCATTTGGAAATTTCAACAAGTACATTTTATAGGGATGAAGTGCACACCTCTCTTGGGTGCAAGTTTCAAGGTAGTAGAGAACCCTCTTGTGTGCATTAGGGTTTCATGGTTGGAGGATATTATCTTGAGAATATAGCAAAGGATTGTTTTTTTTTTCTCCCTTGTTGATAAGGGTTTTCCCAAGATAAATCTTGTGTTCTTGTGCATGGTATTTCTTCTTGTAATCTTGGTTATTGCAGCAAATGTGAATGGTGTAGCTGCATTTGTTTATGGTTCAAGTACATGACTAAAATGAAATAAGACTCATTCTTGAGTGAAGCATAGTGAAAATTCAACATGGTTTCAGAGCACAGGTCTTTAAAAACCCATTGCACAAGCATTAAAGCCAGTCGTCCTCCTTTTTGCAATTTCGTATGACCTTCTAGGGTTTCTGCAATTCAGTACCACCCTCCTTCTTTTCCAGTTTCAACACTTTATACTTGGACATTGGGGATATAATTCGCATAGGAGAGTACAGACTCCTTCAGCGCGCCTCTAGAGATTCTCAGAGTGAAATTCCGATAATTTTGGATTTTTGGCCCTAGGGTTTCGCAATTTTCTGCAGAACATTCAGATCAAGGGTTTCTGCAACTCATTGAAGGAGCTTTTCAGCTCACCAATGTTCTTTCAACTTTCAAGGCTTATTGTTGGAAGTCATAATCCCAACAAAACCTAAGTTTGCTAGCCTAGCCTAGCCGCTAGGTTTTCTATCCCAATTGGCAAGGGTTTGTGAAGAATTTGAAAATATGATGAACAAAACCTTGGTCGAAGATAGGCTTGATGGATCAAGCAACTTCAATTCCTAGAAGTCAAGACTTCAGGTCACCCTTGAAGAGGAAGACTTTAATTGTGGGTGATACAAAAATCTTTACCAAAGACAATTACCGATGAAGAGAAGGAAGGAAGATGACGTCAAGGTAAGGAAGATAATCATCTACCCAGTAAGAGATCATCTCCTGCCTCTTATTTCCAACATGAAGACAACTTATGAAATGTATGAATCATTGAAGAATATGTTTGAGAGTAACAACACCCTCAGAGATCTTATATTCAAGGGTCAACTTCAAAATATCAAGATGACAAAAGGTGACACCATGGATACCTTCTTCATGAAGATGTCAGAGATCAAAGATCAACTAGGTGCCATTGGAGAAATTATAGTAGACAGAGGACGTTTTTTGCCATTCTCAATAATGTTCCAAAACATTGGGAACCATTTCTTCAAAGTATCAGTGGAAGGGAAGAACTACCTACTTTTGATCATCTATGGACATACTGTACCCAAGAAGAAATCAGACTTATAACTAGAGGAGTGGAATACTCCCCTCATGATGACAATCATGCTCTTGCACTTCATACAAAGAAAGGGGGAAGAAATAAAAGAAACTTCAGACAAAAATTCAAAGACGAGAATAAATCAGGTTATCAAAGAAAAGACATGAGAAAGGTCCAGTGCTTCAGATGTGACAAGTATGGACACATTGCGAGAAATTTTCCTACTTGGAAGAAAGAAAGACAATATGCTTCTACTGTTGACATGGATCTATATCCACCTCAAAAAGATGAAGACATGAGAAATGAGGATTTATTCCTCTAAGGAAAAATACAATATTGAGCATAATTGTAGACTAGGGTAAGCTTTGTACTACTTTCCTTATTTGATTAATCCATAGTTGCTCGCATTTTGATAATGAAGGGTATTATCCCTGGTGTGGGAGCCCTCATGACTTGGACCATTATCCCTGGTACTGGAGTCCATTTATTTTTGGTTGGTTATTATCCCAGTAGAGGAGGCCATTTGGATTGTTATCCTTGTGGGAGGTCATCTTGGTTATTATCCTAGTGTGGGAGGCCAACAAGTAATGTAGAGTCAGTAGAGGACTTGAGAAGACATGAGACGTCTCCAAGTTAGCAACACAAAAAAAGGAAGAAGTCTATCCTTCAGACTTCAGAGGGAGTCAAACTATTTGAGAAAAAGGAAAATAAAATACCTTCTCCCCTCCAACAGTTCAAAGGGAGACAACCATTCTTCCAGTTGATCCAATTAATGTTCACGATGCCATAGCAGAAGAGTATCAATCCATATTGAAAAATGATGTGTGGGATATTGTTTCAAGACCAGAAGGGAAGTCTGTAGTAACTTCCAAGTGGATCTATTAAATCAAGCATGTAGCTGATGGAAGTGTCGACAAATACAAAGCGATATTTGTAGCCAGAGGATTCTCACAGGTTGAGGGAATTTATTATGAGGAGACTTTTTCTCCAGTAGCCCGATACACCTCCATTCATAATATCATTGCACTAGCTACATCCATGGATTTGAAACTACATCAGGTGGATGTAAGGACAACATTTGTCAATGGTGAGATTGAGGAAGAATTTTAAATCGAGTAGCTAGAAGGATTCATGATACACAACGAGAAATTTCATGTGTGCAGGATGAAGAAATCCCTGTATAGACTAAAGCAGGCACCTCGTTCTTGGTATGAGAAGATGGATGGATTCTTTATGAGTTTGGGATTCAACAAAAGTGTTGTTGATCCAAACCTATATTATCACATTGTTGGTGATGAGTGCCTGATCTTGGTCCTGTATGTAAATGACTTATTCCTCACCGGTTCAGAAAGACTTATTGTTGAATGCAAGCGAGCATTGAATTATGAATTTGAGATGAATGATCTAGGTATGATGCACTACTTCTTGGGACTAGAAGTATGGCAGAGGACTGATCATATTTTCCTGATTCAAGGAAAATATACCGTGGAGATATTGAAGTTCGGTATGCCAGACTGCAAATCCATGCCTACACCAATAGTGATGGATTTGAAGAAGATGAACGATGATTCTACTGATTCAGGCGATATTGATCCACATTTATATTGACAACTGATTGGATCATTGATGTATCTGGTTAACACCAAACCTTACTTATGATATGCAGTGAATGTACTTAGTTAGTTCATGAGTCAGTCGAGACAGACTCACTGGATAGTAGTGAAGCATGTACCGAGATATCTACAAGGCACAATTGGATATGGCCGGAGATATGCCTCCAGTGTAGACATGAGTTGCAGGGATATGCCGATGCAGATTGGGCAGGGAGTGCAATGGACTGGAAGAGCACATCCGGTTGTTGTTTTACCTTGGGGTCTGCCATGCTTTCCTGGTGTAGCAAGAAACAAATCTATGTGGCCTTGAGTAACGCAGAAGTAGAGTATATAGCATTGAGTGTGGCAGACCGTGAAGCAGTGTGGCTTCGCAAGCTCCTGACATATTTATTTGATCATGATATGGATCCTACCATTATTCATTGTGATAATGAGATATTTGTGAAGTTATCTGATAACCCTGTGTTTCATGATAAATCAAAACACATTGAGATAAAATATCATTACAACAGAGACATGGTTCAGAGGAAAGAAGTACATGTGCAGTACCTTCCTACACATGAGAAGATTGCAGATATCTTCACCAAACCACTTGCCAAGACGAAGTTCGAGTACTTTCGTGAGAGACTTGGCCTAGTGGAGAATGCCTCCCTAGATGAGAGGGAGTGTTGATGATTACAACTTTGTGAGACATCCTCCAGGACACAGACTGAGTGATTCGACCTGTGAGAGAGCCCATGTGTTGGGTGTTCCCATGAGATGGGTGTGCTGTTCCTCTTTGGACCGAGATGAGACGATGTGTGCCCCTATGTGAGGTGAGGATGCCCATGAGTTTGGTGTGTCGTTCCTTTTTGTATTGAGATAAAATGATATGTACCCGTGTGTGGGGTGAAGGTGCCCATGTGATGGGTGTACGTCAGAATTTGGACTGAGTTGTTATGACATGTGGTCTCCTACCTTGTGGACTCAGTTGAGTCAAGCTTGATATGGTACTCCAGATGATTCTCCTGTGGACTCAGTGAGATAGAGATATGTTGAGTAGGAGGTCCTTGTAGCTGAGAACAGGTGGATGTACCCCTAGTAGCTGAGCACTAGTGGATGTGTGATATCCCTTTCTATATTTTCTGAGGGTAAGATTTACCTATAACCCTAATTATGATCTAAAGGGTACAAGTCAGCTCCACCATATGTGAAAGATAATTAATGTTTATTGTAATAATTAATTATTTTATGAGTTATTGAGGTCGGCCATGTTGTGCCAACAGACACAACTTTTGGTTTGTCTAGTCTAGTATAAGTAAAGGTGATTTCCCCATTGAGGAAACACACTTGTCATTTGGAAATTTCAGCAAGTACATCTTCTAGGGATGAAGTGCACACCTCTCTTGGGCGCAAGTTTCAAGGTAGTAGAGCACCCTCCTGTGTGCATTAGGGTTTCATGGTTGGATTATATTCTCTTGAGAATATAACAAAGGATTGCTGGGTTTTTTCTCCCTTGTTGAGAAGGGTTTTCCCAAGATATTTCTTGTGCTCTTGTGCATGGTATTTCTTATTGTGATATTGGTTATTGCAACAATTGTGAATGGTGTAGCTGCATTTGTTTATGGTTCAAGTACATGACTAAAATGAAATAAACCTCATACTTGAGCCAAACATAGTGAAAATTCAACAATTTGTAGGTCTAGGAATATTGTCTTTGATGAGAAAATTTCAAGTAATGTAAATGACTCAAGTAAAACTCGAGGACAAAAGCCACATGGTAGTGTTGCTTTGATGGCATCTGTGCTAGAGGCATGTGATCCTAATACATATGCAGATGCATATGATCAACTTGACTGGGAAAACACTATGGATGAAGAGTATGATTCCCTGATAAATATAAAAACATGGGATTTAGTTCCTCAACCACAAGGAAAGAATGTGGTGAAAAGTTGATGGGTCCACAAAACTAAATCCACAATTGAAGGTTCTATTGAGAGGCATAAGGATCAACTAGTAGAAAAAGGATTCTCTAACCAAGAAGGTATAGACTAAATCAAGATAATTTCCCTTGTTGCAAATATTTATTCAATTAAGGTCATTATGTCACTTATTGCTCATTTTCGATGGAGGTAGATCAAATGGATGTTAAGAGTGATTTCTTACATGGTGATCTCATTTATGAGATTTATGTGGATAAATCCCCAATTTTTTGAGAAGGATGGTAATCTTGTCTATCAACTAAATAAATCCTTGTATGGTTTGGAACAAGCCCCTAGGGCATGGTATGAGAAAATCAGTTGGTTCTTTTACAACCTTGGTTTCAAATGTTGTGAATTGAATCACATTATTTATGTTTTACATGTGAATGTTGATATTTTAATTATTGTTGGAGTGTTTACGATCCAATGTTTATGAATGGTGTACCTCACTGTTGACTAACATGAAGAACCAATCGACGGATTTCAAACAAGGGAGAAAGAGAAACTTTGGGTTTGCATATATTATGTGTAGTTTTTTCTTTGAGTGGTTCCAGGTTTGATCCCTAGAGTAGAGATCATTACACATGGACCACGCGATCCAACCATGTCACGGTGGACCGAAATGATGAGGTGGTTAGGAGGTGGTAGGGTGCCAACCCCCTACAATGATGAGTTCTTTTTCTAGTGGCACTGACAAGTCATAGCCATTGATGACTAACCCTATGCTGGGATTGACTACAGAGGGGATCCAAATATTCCTTTGCAACCAGGTTCCGCCTATGGTGATATTGGTAAGAAATGTTTTTATATATTTCATTTTTTTGTGTTTTTTCAAAAAAAATAAAAACGAAAAATATTTTTGTATCATATCAAGTATTAACAATTTCTTTGTCATGCAGATGCAGGTCTGTGATGACCAGATGGATTCCCACGACATCGTCGAAGGAGCCGGGGAGATAAGCATGCAGGAGGAGATGCAGAGAGAGTGTTGCAGAATGTGCAGGGGAACCTGTCTCGATTGACGCACGTGATTCCTATGGTTCAGGGGGGAGGATCTACCAGAGGTTGTGCAACGATAGGTGGTCGGTGTTACACGTGTGTGGGTGTGAATATTTTGACGTCTCGCAAACATCATAATGTGATATTAGGATACGCATCCGTCGCCATAGCCGTAGATTCCATGGTCATATATATACCGGTCATATATGTATTTTGAGGGTGTGAGCCCCATTTTGTACTATGACACCATAGTTTTTGAAAAGATGAAATATAAAATTTTTGGTCTTCGGCTTTGCTTATATATGTTACAATGTGTACATGCATGAATGTGTTTTCTTTACTTTAGTTATGTGACAAATGCCAATCTAAAACATAATTAACATATGCATCAAATACATGATTAGAAATTCGAGGTATGTGATTATAATTAATAAAATCAAAGTATCGTTCCAAAAGTCGTACTCATAGGAATCGTTGGAGTAGAGCAGGGTCTCGCACATGGTACCTATCGTTTAACTGACATACGACTAACTGGGAATCCAGGTGAACCTCTAAAGATCGAACACCATGTGAAATGGCGTTGCGTAATAGTTCTATAACGATGTTATACTCAACCACATTATTCTTTGATGGCTCCAAAAAAACACCACTTGAAGATACCAGTTGACCTTCGGGTGATTAAATGACCCACGCGGAGGAAGCTATGTTCCATGTATGACCAATGGCACCATCTACAAATTGTAAGTAAACTGAAGAATCTGTTGACATCTTCTAGCCAAAGGAAAACTTGATAATCAAGCTGATGACACAAAGGAAAAGATGTATATACACTAAGATACACTAGTATACAAAGATTCATGCCCAAGATTAAGGGATGAAGTGTAATATATTTTAAGGTAGAGCCCATTTATGGGCTCATCCAACATATTCCCTTCATAATCTTCCAATCCATAGGCTCATTTCTCTAAAACACGTCATGCGCTATAAGGATCGTGCCACATGGGGTTGAACTTTCCTGCCCCCAACGAATCTTTGGCTTTGTCATACATGAGAACCAAGTCACCCTCAGTGTACTTTCGAGGATAGACATACCTATCATATTGAACCTTAACATGCCATTTATTCGCTATGATATTCATAGAGGCATCTTGACGTTGCTCATCTAGATGCTTTAGGTGCACAAGGCGTTCTTCAAGATCGGATGTGTCAGGGAGGAACTCAATTTCCAGCTTGAGGGAAGGGATTTCACATTTAGTTGGAAGGATCGACTCCACATCATGTACTAAATTAAAAGGAGAAAACCCGGTGGAAGTCTTTACCAAGGTTCGATATTCCCAAAGCATAGGGTAAATAATTGGATGGAAGTCATATTTACTCTGGCTGACAATTTTTTGGAAAATGGTCTTAAGAGGTTTATTCACCGCCTTTACTTGTCCATTTTCCTAGTGATAATAAGGGGAAGAATGATTGTGTTTAAACCCCAGTTTGGATGCTAAATCCTTCATCATTTCATTCTAAAAGTGAATTTCATGATTAGTGACAATCTCCTTTGGGGTTCTGAACCAGGCTATAATTTGGTTGAATATGAAGAATGTTGTTGTCTCACCATCAGATTTAATGGTAGGCATGGCTTCTACCCATTTAGTGAAGTAATCCACAACCACGATAATATGTTGATTCCCCCCAGCCAAAGCCAAGTTACAGTCCATAAAATCTACCCCCCAGTTGGTGAAGGGACCGACGGTGATGACTGGGTGAAGAGGGGTTGGATGAGTGTGCATTTTCTGAGCGAAAACCTGGCAAGGGTGACACTTCTTGACTGCTTCGACACAATATTTAAAAATAGACGATAAAAAATATCTAGCTCACAATTTTTTTTGGTTTGTCACAAGCCCAGACAGATGACCACCACAAGCTCCACTGTGACAGTCATTGAGAACCTCCTTAGCTTCCTCGTGAGTCAAGCAATGATGCAAAATATTATCTACTCCTCGACGATACAAAGTGTCGCCGATGATAAGGTAGTTTTTTGCTTGATGATGTATACGTCGTTGATCGTCTCTTGACACGTGATGGGATAGCTTCAAGGTTTGAAGATAAATTAGAATCTCTCCATACCAGGGGTCTGAAGATGAGATAAGGAAGATATGTTCATCCATGAACGAATCGTTATGAATAATGTCCTAATCTAGTCGAGGGAAGTTTGATATCAATTCAACAAAAACTAGCGATTTCTTAGACTTTGTCGAAGCAACATCGAGATCAAAATCTTGCAAAATAATGATCCACTTATTGTGCTTCCCCCCTATGATATGCCTGGTAAAGACGTATTGAAATGGATTGATATATGCAACTACGATAATTTTTCAAAGTAATATATAATGTCGTAATCTTTGAATTGCATGTACACCAACTAAGGATAGTTTCTCTAAGTGAGAGTATTTAAGTTCAAGATAGACTAAGTTTTGACTGAGATAGTATAAAATGCGCTCATGGAGATCATCATCCTCTTGAACCAGAACCATACCAATCGCCCCTTCGTACACGACGATATAAAGAAAATAGTCTCTGTTGTAGTCCAGAGGCTTCATCAGAGGTGTCGATACCAAGGCTTTGTTAAGAGCATCGAAGGATTCTTAGGCTCACTCATCCCATATAAATGGAGTATCCTTTTTCAAAAGATGCATGAAACCCTTAGTTAAATTGGCATAGTTCAATATGAATCGACGCAAGAAGTTACCCTTCCCTTGTAAACCCTGAAGTTGTCGAATGTTGTGCGGGGGAGGCAATCGAAGTATTGCCTCAACTTTCATAGGATCCACCATGATCCCATGCTTAGAGACTAAGAATACTAAGATATGGCCAGACCTAATGCAAAAGATGCACTTGTGATGGTTTAAATGGATGTTATAGTAACAACATCTCTCAAATACTAATCGAAGGTGAATAGAGTGATCTACTCTCTTGCGAGAGTGAGCAGCGAGATCGTCGAGGTAATCTTCGATAATATGTTTGAGATTGTGAAAAGAAAAGGTCATGGCACGTTGGAAGGTCACTCCAGTGTTTTTAAGGCCAAAATGCATTTTCCGGTATGAAAAAGTACCCCAAGGACAAACAAATGTTGTCTTATGTTGATCCTCGAGTTTGATTTGAATTTGATTATATCTTGAAAATACGTCCATAAAGGAAAAAACTTCGCTCCCCGCGCACTCATGAAGAATTTGGTTGATGAAAGGAGTCGAGAAGTTATCTTTAGGACAAGCCTTGTTCAGGTCTCTAAAATCCATACATATGTGGATGGTTCCTTTTTTCTTATTCACGGGAATGGGGCTCGACACCCATTCAGTCAAGGGAATCAGGTAAATGAAACCAACATTAAGTAACTTATCTACCTCTGCCTTAATAGCAGGGGCCTTCCTAGGATTAACAACTCTAAGACGATGTTGAAAAACTCTAACATCTGGATAAGTCGTGATCTCAGGTTCGACAATGTTGGGGTCGATCTCCGACATCTCTTTGTATGACCAAGCAAATATATCACAAAATTATTTGAAGAGATCGGTGTAGATCTGAATTTCTTCAAGAGAACAATCCGCACATATATATATACGTTCTCAATTTTCCCAGGAATTCGAGAGATTTCGATCGTGACGGTAGGAGAAATATTCACCATCTTTCCTTCAGCATAAATACCGTGCATATCTAGTGGAACCACAGTGTGACTGACCATCTCACTCAAGGTAGATCTAAATTCATCATGTTCGATCCTAAAAATTTCTGGGAGGAAATAGGAGCGATGATGCATATCATCCAAAGGCCTATTGGGACCATATATGGCCTCTAAGATGCTTTAATCCAAAGGTAAAGTATCATCGAGTCAATCATGTGAACAATATGATTGGGTGGCACATACAGGCTCTAGAATGGGATCCTCCTCGTTTTTATGCGAGGAGAAAGGATCTGGGTCAACAGTAGTGTTAAGAACAAATTGATATTCAACCTCTACTGCTGACAGAGGAATTTCCATCCCAATGTGCGACCGACCTTCGCACGACATAGTCGGGGAAGGTAGGGTCCAAGGGTCATTGAAATACGAAGTACGGAAAGGAACGAAGCTCATCGACGATGAAGATTTACTGGAAATGGCATGAATCTAATGGATTGGTGGCACGAAATCAAAGCTACCCATGAGAGAGGAATACATTCTGACACCAACATCCTCGGTTGCTTGCCGAGAATTTTCGATCACTAGGATCGAAGGTCCAACTGATGCATTAGTACTAGGATGCGCAAAGGACAATTGATCAATCGTCACTACTTTTACTTCATGAGAAAAACCTAAAGTGTGGAAAACAAATGACACGACTGCGGTCATGGCATAAGTACAATTACGCCCTAGTAGTAATTTATAGTCAAGGGGCACATCAACCACCTCGAAAAACCTCCACTATCTTTCCACCTAATTGGACTGGAAAAGAAGGAATAATTTTGTGGGGTCAAAAAGAACATCCATCAAATGTGGTCACCATAGTCATAGATTGGGATAGAGTCGGAGAGACAATGGCTTTCCGATAGGTTAGGGACATCATGCACATTGCAACACCTTCATTAATTACAATGTGTTTGATGGTAAATTTTGTGTACTCCACATGGATTTGAAAGGCCACGTGGTAAGGAAAGCGAGGCTTAACATCCATGACGTCAAACTTATTAACCTTCGAGCCACACGGGTCTAGAGATTCTAAAGCATATAAGAATGTGTTCCTCTCTGAAGTACACTTCTAGAGCACCTCCAAAGCTAACATCACACAAGGGGTTTGACCCAGATCTTAAACAATCGAATAGTTCTAGGAAGCTCTGGCATTAGGATTGTGGGCAGAGCATTTCAGTACTCCTTTCGGAATACGAGGTAGATGCTCTGGATTTTCAATATGCAAGGGTATTTATGGAGGAGGTGGAGACTCTATACCTATAACAGTCTGTGAAGAACCGTAATCACGATATCGATTGGCTACATCAATCTGATATTTGACCATATTAACACATAGACGGTCACCTTCATGTGTCCAGGGGTTTTGACTCCCGCTTGACGCATTTTCGGTGTTGGAGGACCCCAAATCCATGTGGTGATTATGAGGAAACATATTGGTCATCACAATGGGTTGTTGTGATAAGAGCATTGAGGATTCCTTGATTTTAGGGCATAGGTGGGTAAGGTAATCATCTTTACAAATTTTACAAGGAAAATTCACCTTCCATTTTTCTTTCTTGCCCTCACCAAAATTGTTATTCGATCTATCATTGTTAGTGTTGTCCTTGGCTTTGTTATTATTTTTCCCACCCTTAGGATTATTACCTCATCCTTTCTTTCTATTCCCTCCTAGTTTTTGGTTACCATTTGGTTTGGCCAACGATTGTATAGAATGCACATCCACCGACTGAGTGGGAGTGGAGGATGAAGCCGAAGCTTGTCCCGCTATAGTCCAGCTTAGAGACAAATCCTTCAACTAGTTCGTCAACAAGTCTATAGACTTAGCATTTGCAGAGCCTATGATTCCATTGGCATGAGGCCCAATTTTTTGTCTAGGGTCATAATTCGACTGCGGCACGTTAGGAACAATTTCATACAACATCCCAGATTGAGCATATATGAGGTCTAGTTGTTGGGATTTGAAAATAGCTTCTTCCTCAGATGTTACTTCGGATGTAGAAACATCCTTCGAAATATAAGGCAATAAAGACTTAAGGAACCACTCCAACAAAAACTATGGAGGAATGTAGGATTTAATCAACCTCTTTCATCTATGTCACTCTTGGATATGGTCTGAGATATGCATGGCCTTATCTTGGCGAAAGGCCGAAAAAATTTCTATGTCGACATCATAACGAACTGACAACTGGAAGTGGTTGAGAAAGACCAAAATCATCTGATTAAAGTTTTTGTATGTTACCCCCAATAGCTCAATGTACCATTTCGTGATAACCCCTAGGGAGGGTGTGTTGAAATAGTCTCAAACAAATAGAATTGTCATTAAGAGAATTAAATGAGCACCACATATGAAAAGTAGTAACATGATCACCCTGATCCTCGCTAGTATTTCTCTCAAATTTTGGAATGTCTGAAGGAAGCTTGGTGGGGGCGGGGGGCCATGACGGATAGTCAAGCACGGGGTCATTCATTAATATCGACAAATCTAGTAGATTAAGAATGACAAAAAAGGTAGTCGGGGTTGCAGCGTCTGAGCCCATGCTCCTAGTAAAGATTGGTGTTGAGGGATTGTAGGCCATATAGGGTTCTGGTATATACCATGGCCCTGCCCAGTAGGGTAATAAGCTGCTCCAAATTGATTCATAAGAGGTTGTATGGGACCATACCTACAAGGGCGACATAGTGAGGGTTATAAATATTTCCCTCAGCTGGAGGAGCTCCAGGCTGGGGGTTTCCCATAGTGTGAAATTGACTCCCTTCGAGTGTAACTCTGGAGGATAGAGGTGGATTTATCATAACAAATGCATTTGTCGAAATCAACATGGAGAAAGAAGGGGGAAAAGGAGGAACATAGGAAGTGGCATGTCCACCCGATTGAGTACTCCATCCAGGGGCATTGAGACTAGGATTAGACCCGAAAGGGAAAGGAGGTTGGATTCCTACTGTAGGATTCGTTTGGAGAATATGAACTCCACCAAATGAGAGAGGAGTATGTGAAGGATCCATGCCCCTAGGTCCAAAACTAGGATTTGCATTAGTTGTTGGAATGGAGGATGAAATTCGTGACATCATATTGGGCATACCAAAATAAAAATGGTTAGAGACCAAAGGTATGGACTGATAATTCTATCCCAACATACCAAAAAGAGACTTGAAAGGGTTCGTTTCCATGGGTCGAGTAGAAACCACATGTTGGGTAGGAGTAAGGACGAGAACCTTCGACACTACAACCGTCGCAGTTGAAGGAGTCAAAGGAATCCCACTAACCACAAAAGGTATAAGATTTAAGGGACTCCCTGTGTCGTTCAAACTCGACTTAGTACTCATAACTGGATAATCACAAGTTTGGGAGGTGGAGATATATGTACCACGTCTATTAACTTTACACCTTTTAGAAGGAAACTTCGGTAAGACTCAAAATATGGTGGTGACTTCAACAAACAGTGATACCTACGAGGAGGTTGGTCTTGCTCCACGATGACTCAAGACTCAAGATGTGAAACCAAATCCTAGGGTCAATTAACAATTAGAGAGCACACTAAAATAAAGAAAAAATGTCCAAATGCACACAAACATGATATAGTATCTGAAAAGGGGCCTCCCTCACTAAAGTAGGTATGCCTCACCCAAGAGGGGCCTGAGACTCCCTTCAAAGTATTGGAGGTTTCCAAATTAGTTATAAGGGCCCTCATGGGCTTAACAATGCAGTCGTTCAGATCCCCCTAGAGAGGTAATCTTCCATAAAGGTTGTGTGTTGTTTAACCCTTATCTGACTCAGGGTACCTACATAATAACCCCTGCAAGTAACCTACGTGGCTACCTATGTCAAGTAACTAGAGCCACCACGATATAACCAATGTGTATGCAAACAATCGTAAGTCTGGTCCACTGTATGGGTAGGGTAACAACGCCCAAAATATTGAAAGAACCGCCTCTCACGGAGGTAAAGGTACTATCAAGACTCCCATATATGAATGAAACCACAAAAATATCTCTGATTCTAAGAAGGTATTAGAGGGATATCTCTGCAACCAACTTCATGTGACCTCATGCTTAACTTCGGTGTGAGTGGAGCCCCCTGAACTCACTAATTACACAATGGGTTTCACCACTCCCTCGTCAAACACATATGTTTAGTTTCATAGCCTTGGAGACGTTTACGCACAAAATTCTATTCCAAGGCCCTATATCCTATGCTTGTTTGTGTACCCTGAGAAATAAAATCATTTCTAATCAATTTTAGTTAATCAACGTTAATTTTAATGGATTTTGTTTACGCAAGAGGTTTGTTCATGAAACTAATGATATTGTGACTCATCATATCCAAGAAATGAATATAAAAACACAATTTCAATAAAATGCAATCTTTCCACATGTGTCAAGATCAATACTAAATAACAAAAGAGAAAATGCCATAATGCAAAATAAACAGATGTTTTTTTATTTTCAATATAAAGAAAATAAAATGCAAGGGCTGAATAACAACTTCACATACAAACCCCACTGCAAGAAAAAAGAGACAAGCCAAGAAGGATACCAAGAAGCAAACACTCATACCAATGTGAAAGGACAACCAATGAAAAATATGATAAGAAAGAATACCTCCTGAAAATTCAACAATAAGAAGGTTTCCTATCACTCTATAAGCACTTAATAGTTAGGGAAAAGACCCAAGAAGACTTAGCAACCAACCAAACTCACCCATCAAACACTAAACTCAACCAGTAATCCTAAAGAGTTGATGTATGTGACTGTTTAAGCAAAAATCACGTATGTACGTGCCCTATAGAAGGACAACTCACGTATGTACACATCTGTCAAGGGAAAAAACATGTATATGTAGTAAAACACTGCCATGGAAATGATTAAGCCAAGAAACTCAAATGAAAAGTAAAAATAAGTTGTCAAGCAATCAAGCGACAAGGAAACTCAAGCTAACAGGGAGCAATTCAACGAGAAAAACACCCCAAACCCCAAACAAAAGATCATTCCCCAGTATGGTCACCAATTCTGTTACGAGCAAAATCTCTCTATTGCCTGGGGTAAACCACAACAGACTGAATGACACACAGAAATCAACTATAATCCAAAGTATGCTATATAAATGAAATGCTAACAAGACAAGGTCAAGAGCCTACCTCGTCCGGATGTTCTATGAAGACCATCGTTGAGCACACAACTCAAATATTTATAGCTGCAACTTGTCCTGAACAACCACGATACGCAAGCATATTGTGATACTATATAATGTTAGCATATAGATTAGCATAATCCATTAACATACATAACAAATACGCCCATGGAATAATATTTCAAACATTTCAAGATATCAATTGGACCAGAAAAGAGTATTTCTATTAAAATAATCAACATAAGTATATAGGTGACAAACTTTTGTAACGACACTTCTCAGAACCAAGAAACTAAGTCCCTCCAGCTGGGCCTCCACCACTTCAATCCTCCACCAAAGGCAAGCTCATATAAAGGAGACAATGAGGTTCTCCATCACAAAGAAGGAATAGCTTGGGGGTTGAACAATGAGTTCAGACTTTCAAGGATAAAAGGATGCAAAATCAATGTGAAGTGGAATTTATCCAGAGTATCTTTGCTCTCAAAATTTGAATTCTCCCCTCTTCCACAGCTTGGATATGGCTCAATTTATAGCCTTCAAATAGAACTAAAGGGTCGATTCAGAGCATTTCCGGTATATGTTAGGTCAAGGATCATGGATCTCATGATGTGACATGGAAACCCGACATAATTTTTAATTTTGAGCACCAAACTCGATGTATGTGAGCTATAATGGAGAAACTTGCGTATACGCTTGTTTTCTAACTAATAGGGCACGTATATGTGGGAAAATGTGTTTTTTTGGCTATGGAAGGTAAAAAAGGGGACTTCAAGTCTGTATAGGGAAATGGAAAGGCCATCCAAGAAAGTTGCATGGGGTGAGGCAAAATTTGCTATAACTATATGTTGACGATTTAATGATCAATAGATGCATTGTTGACTTAAATTTGGGTTTGAAGAAATGATTAGTAGATATGCTTGAATTTTTATGTTCCTTAGTGTGGAATATGAATAACAAGAAATATAGCCAAGAATATGGTAGAAATTCCTCTTTACTTCATTAAATATAAATCCCTTGAGGTAGGGAAACATCATACAATGATCATTTTATGGAAGGATCTAGTCTTGTTCACTTGCCTATTCAAGGGGGCAACTTCCCAATGAGCTAAAATCCAATACAGTAATACTCTCATACATTATTCATAAGGAATCCATCCTAATTTATAACTACTTAATGCTAACTACTTATTGATCCTTCTTTAATGAGGCCACATTACGTTTATTCAATGCCAACTACCTAATGGGCCTTATTTAATAATAACTAATATTGTGTACCTAGTCCACATTATATTAAAGGGCTACCATACTTATCCTATTCTTATTTCTAATCGGCCTGTAGAGACCTATTACACCCTTAGGGAGGATCCTAACATTCCATCCCTCTCCTAGAAGTGTTTTCCTTAATTCTTGTAGCAATGATGTACAACCATAAACTAGCGTCCCATGTAAGGGTGTTTATCTCAATACTAAAGTAGTCCAAGGAACTAGGGTCCTATGTATGATTGTTGACCATAGTGCTAAAGTAGTCCAAAAATTTCATCCATAAACTCGGGTCCCATGTCTAAGGGCTCATGAACATTCCCAACAAATGACATTTGAACTCGGTGAATGACTTATTAGTATGCTCCAAATGCCCACTATGGTTATGTATATCCAAATAAATAGAACTATTCATAGTAAGAATATCCTTCGTGTAGCCTAGAAAAGGTGGATTTAAAAGGAACATGACCATTCTAGAAGAATATCATCGTGTGTAGGCACCACCTTCTTATGTCTTCCCTCAATAATGTGTTTTTCATATGAAGGGGTATGTGCATCAAAGAGATGTTGGAAGTAGTCTTTACATAAAGGAAAATTGTCCATATATGATTTGGTACAAGCTTCTCCTAAATCACACTATTCATGTAGGTCATTAATATACTCCTCATTAATGGCCACTCTGATCCCCATTTTCTCAACCAACTCTAACAATTGGTCACATAGTTTCCTTTGTTTTTGGAAAACTTATATCAAGACCATTTTGGTAGTTCCACTAGGGTTGGAGGGTGGAAATTTGCAAAGTCTATAACACACTAAATATTGATAAGAAGTATAAAATATAATATAGCAAACCAAAGCCCTGGAAATTTTATGTCAATCAATATTGATTTGGCTATAATTTGGGTGCTCTGTCAAAAGATATTTTCTCTACAATCCCTACAACTGTCACTGAAAAATCCTAAAAAAGGAATAAATTTTCAATCTACAATATCTCCATCCAATCTCCAATTTGAGATTTTTTTTTAAATTGCATTTTTTTTTTCAGGATGAACTAAGATATGCAATTTGTTTCCTAAAATTCTACACAAAAGTCTTCAGAAATGGATTTTATTGTCATGACCCTATTTTCCCTCGGAATTTTGAAAAAAAAGAAAAAGAAACAAATATTCCTCTTGGCCCAAAAAAGTGCTTTGATATTACTTTCTATGATCCTCAACACATAAAATGTTCACAAACCATATATGCAAGAAAACCTTTATACTTCATCAATAGAAAAACCCTTAAGGTAGGACAACACCATACAATGCTCCTTTGATGGAAGGATCAACTTCCATTCACTTGCCTCTTTAAGGGGGCAAGCTCTTGATGAATTAGATCCAATAAAATAATAATATTATACATGATTCATAAGAAGGAATCCAACTTTATTTATAGCTACTAAATGTTAACTACTTAATGGGTCTTCTTTAATGAGGCCACATTACATTTATTGAATT
>ML824988.1:90855-116404 GCA_009831015.1 Picea engelmannii
TCTCCTTCTTCTTCAAGTTCAAGTTCTAAATCTAATGAGAAGAAAAATGTTCATAAGCATAAAAGTGAAATGCCATTGTTAAAACTTGATGTAAAATTTGAGTTGCCCATATATGATGGTGAAGTAAATGCATAAAAACTTGACAACTGGATCAGGAATATGGAGGTATACTGCAGTGTGCAACAGATCAAGGATGAGGCCACACAAATTAAGTTGGCATCTTTGAGACTTGCAGGTACAAATCTTATCTGGTGGAAAAGCAAGCTGCAAAAAGGAACACAAAATGTGGGTAATGTATTTCCATCATGGAAGAGTTTCATTTCTGCACTTAGGAAACAGTTTTATCCTTTGGGTTATAAAGAAAAAGCAATAATTGAATGGCAATCTTTAAAGCTAAGAAAAGGACAAACAATGCAAGAATACACCGATGGATTTCAAAAAATGGCATTAATGTTATATATCCCTTTGCAAACACAAGAAACCCTTATGAAGTATATAGGAGGTTTACCTGCGCATATTAGAAACATTGTTTTCATGTTTGGACCCACTAACCTTGATGAGGTTTTTGTTCAAGCTACATATATTGAAGCAGGGAAAGCAGGTGTGTCAGGGGAATCATCGTTTTCAAAGAAAGAAGACAAGAGGAAAAGGCATGGCAAGAATGCAAATGCAGTGACAAGGAAGGAAGGAAATCCTACTTGCAAGCATTGCAAGAAAGAGGGACATGATGAGGACAAATGTTGGCAGTTGCATCCCGAGAAGAGGCCAAAGTGGTTCAAAGAAAAGAAGGGAACGCAAACAGTGGCAACGACATCAAAACCCATAGACTTGGGATCCGATTCAGGTGATGAGTCAAAGATTTCATTGGTTGGTATGACATGTAAATTTGGTGAAGACATTGATTGTAGAAGCAAGTTGTTTCATATAAGGGTAATCATGCCACACACTAAGATAGACACATTAATCGACAGTGGATCTCAGTCTAATCTAATCTTAGAAGAGTTGGTTAAGAAATTGGGATTAAAAACACAAACTCATCATCAAATGCACATAACAAAGAAGTGCACAATCAAATTTGCAATTTCATCTAAGTATGTGGATGAAGTAACATGTGATGTAGTGTCGTTAAGAGAATGTGGAATGGTCTTAGGTAGTCCATATTTATATGATCGTAAGACAATCTTCTACAGGACAAAGAATCAATATCAATTCACTAAAGCAGGTCATGATTATGTGGTTCATGCTCATCGTGTTAAAGCAAATAAAACACTTCAAACAACAAAACAATTAACGAAGGCAGTGCAAGAAAGCAACAAACCAATAATTGTTTCAAATGAAGTAATTGATCTTAAGCAAGAACAAGACATGGTTGTTGAATGGAAAATCAATCATAAGTTGCTTCAAGATAAGCTCATGTCGTGCAAATATTTCAAGTATATTAGTTCATTTGCAGTCGTCCTTTTGATGTTGTCATTAGCAATGTTTTCTACATGGATGATAGTGGCTTCAGTAAGATGTATCAGGGTTCAAATGGCTAATAATATACTGTCAGTTGTCATGATTGTGTTACAGTTGATCTTGATGAGACAAGTGCACAGGACAAAGATCAGAGACAACAGACAAGCCGGGTGGCCTATCCAAAGCTTGTTGACTGGTCAGTAACCTTTTGGGGACCAAAAGGTCTTTTTGTGGGGAGGTGTGATCCAGAATCGGATCCAGAAGCCTGACAGGGTTTAAAAATGCTCAAAAATGAAAGTGCTCGGAATGCGACGAAACCAGTGCCATTGCGTCCGTCTCGTCTTCCTAATTCCGACGGTATATTTACTTCATCAAACGGGCTCCGTATGAGCAAGATATCGTGTTCTATCCGAAAAGTCAACTAGGCAAAAAAGGGGATGATTGTACAGTCCGTACATGCTGACGTGGAAGCTCCTGAAGGCAACACGTGGCAGATTCTGGAGACGAAACGTGGCAGCCTCGGGTGACGACATGTGGCAGAATGTGACAGGATGATTTGGCGTACGGATGGACCAATGCAAGGATTACACGTGTCACCACTGTAAGGGTGACACGTGGCATGGATGACATCAACATCTGACGTGGTAGGGATGACGTGGCAAGGTGACATGGAAGTACGGCTCTGACATGTGGCAGGAACGTGGACCAATTGGCAGTCGACACGTGGCAGTTTTTGGGTGGTTGGTTAGGTTCCACGTGGCCCAGTCAAGGGCTGCCACGTGCCACCCCATGGTTGGTTCATTGGTTATATGTAAAATCGGTATGGGTTTAATGGGAGTCGAACCGGCGACCGCCCATAGTGCAACGGACTGGCAGGGCTGGGCTAACCGCCCGCCCACCCGACGGTTCTTGTTAACCTTATGGCACATTAATTATTTGAATTAGTTTGAATGTTGGTTCGGTGGGGAAAAGGGCCGGAGCTTAGCCCCAGCCCTTGGCATTGACACATGACCCTTCCATGTAACCAGGAGCGCGGGTTTTAAAAATGACGGAGTTATATAATGGTTGGCCCATGGATTTATGCCTATGCGCCAACGATGCCATGTGACCCGGGGTTCAATCTAAAACAGAGCACGGGTGGTTAAGGTAACAGACCAACGGTCCTATGTATATGCCACAGAACCGAGGCTGGAGCACAAACAAAGGAGCTAGCACGTAATGCATGGGGCGCATGGCCACATGGACAACCACGACATGACCAGGAGCGCGCCTATTAGGGGATGCACCCATATTATTGTTGCAGAATGAGTTTTATACTATAGTTTTTGGATTTTCAAATATTATATCCCTGATTTTAATGCATTTTCTCCATTTTTGGGAGATATTGGGCATTTTTGGAGCCCAAATTTTGGGAGGAAGTTGGAGATGAGAAACCAACTTCAAATCTATATAAACTAGGCCTGTTTGAGGCCATGGAGAGCAGTCAGAGAAGATTTATGCTGAGGAGAAGCCAAGCCAAAGCCATTTTTATGCAGGGAAGATTTTGAAGAGTAGACGTTGTCGGGTCATTTCTGGGAGCTCCGGACGTTCGTTTTGCGTGCCGTTTTCTTTGCAGGGTTCTTGAGATCTGGATGAACATGACTAGATCAGTCTTGTAGCCAATTGGAACTACAACAATGTAATTTTGAGATTTTGAACAGAAATAAAGAAGCCTCCCCCACATAGACAAAGGCCCGGAGACGTAGGAAAAGTTGTGCCGAACTTCATTATCAATCTGCGTGTTATGGTTTGCTGTCTATTATTTCATTTCAGATCTGTATATGTGTATATGGCTGTCATAATTCCTCTTCTTTCCTCATTCTTTCACTAAGTTTCTCAAATGGTTAATTAACGCATGCAAAATTAAAACTCAACCATAAGTCATTAAAAGATCCTACGGATCACATCATCTCTAATCATGCCATCTTCATATCCCTAAGTTTCTCCCTAAGAACCATCTTGTGATTCTCGTTCTTGTTTTGAAACAATATCTTCAGAGCCTACCACATGTCATTGGATGAGCTCTTTCTCGATAAGTGAGGGATTTAGTGATCCTTCACTCCATCGAGGATTATCCTCCTGGATTTCACGTCCTTCAAGGTATGGCTGGATAGGTCTTTTTGATCTATTGGTGGCGCCACAATGAAGTTAGCATATTCCCAAATGTCATTCTCCATCAGTGCCATCATAATATACTATTTCCATATATTGTGGTTGGACACCTCGTCCAACCTATCTTCGAATCGCACTCTTGACATTGCCATCTCTGTTGAAAAATCAAGATCTTAACCTTCCAGACCTACTGCCCATTCCTACTACATGATGCCTAGGTCCTTTTTTGGACTATCCCATTCTACCAACCTATTTCCCAATACTTAACTCGTTTCCTTCCTGCTGCCCAAAAATTTTTGGGGACTCTTCCCGTTTCCTGAGGGCCACATGACCCCTGCTGGGCAGCCCTGTGACTCTCTACGGTCTGTTGGTGGCTTGATTTTTCTGCATGTTTTTGTGGTCGGCGGATAAGCTTGCTAACTAGTAGTGCTACACCCTTTAGTAGGTACACCTTCAAGTTCAATGGTTGTACTTGCAACCATCACTCTATTGGGTCATCGTTGCTTCCTTTCTCATTGTACAGACCTTTTGTTGTGTCCTCCTCCACGACCACATGCTCCTCCAGTTGTTTTCCATAGCTCAATCTCTTGCCCAGTCCCCTCTACTACTCGACTCGTGGTCTCCCACATGACTGTAGTTGTTTCAAACTTTCATTCCTCGTCTACCAAAGGATCTCCCCAAAATGACAGCTGGTATTTTTTTTCTTCGCGGATTGTCTCCACAAAATGACGGTTGTAAACTCCTTAGTGGATCTCTACTTGTGTTGACGGTGGCTCACGTTTTCCACCGCCCAACCCTTCTCCACACTCACATGGCCCTCCTTTCTCTACTTCTTCCCAACCCACTATGAAAATTCCCATGCATGACCGATGGCTATGCTCCTGTGACATCTCTTTTCGACTGTTGCCACCACTTCCTCTGCCATCTGTGCACTTTCTTCCCAACTCATGTTGTCTTCTACTAGAAATATGCAAGCCCTTCGACCATTCACTCAACTCTTTCATGCTGATATTTAGAAGATCCGTACGTCATACGGCTTGCGGTTTCACACGGCCCAATAAACCATGCTCTTACCATGTACAGAATGTACGGATTCTCTAAAACAAACCGTACCTCTTTTTATTTTTTATTTTCTAAACCCCTCAGCTAAAAAACTGATTTTTTTTTTCTCGCAGGTTTGTCTTCTCACTGCAAATCTCAATCAGTGCAAAAGTGGCTTCGCCTTTAGAGTCCAGGCTCTGATACCATGTTAAATTTTCCTTAACCTATCACCCGATTATTAATTCTGAGCAAAAACACATTTCACTGAATCACAACACAGCTAGGTTCTAAACAAATGAATATTCAACGAAAGAAAATAAATCAGGAAACCATAACACATTTGCACACGATATTTCGAGTAACCAATCCCTGGAAAAACCCTCATGGGAAAAGCAGTTCTGCGAGATTTTATTATTAATTGGGGCTCCCTTCCTGGAAAATGACCCCTCTGAGGAAATTACAATTACACCAATCAACCTAGCCTCAAAAACCTTAGGGCTGCTGAGAGCCTTGTTGTCATAATGTCTCTTTCCTTCAGATCCCTGCACATGCACACGTGAAAGCTCACTCTATGTGTGTAGTCTCTCTCACACTTGTTGTGTCTTCTCCTCTCACCCTAGTTGCCTTTTTATAATCTTGAGATTAGACCAAATCAAAGCCTAAGACAAAACCCTATATCTCAACCAAAGTGATCAAAGGCTAATATCTAATCTCACCTTCACTTCAGATCTAATGGCTATGATTTAATTTGATTTTCACTTAAGTTACTAAAGCCAATAACTTAGGCTTTTAACTTAATTAACCTCCATTAATTACAAAAGGTCATTAATTTACATAAAATGAACTTCTAAGGTTCTAAGAGGCATTAGGTGACTTCCACATGCTAGACACATGCCAATGTGGAAGTACCTATCTGATGCTACAATTTTCAACATCAACACATATTTAGGTTGAGAAGGAAATATTTTCCCATCCATATACAAAACCTAGATGCCTAAAAAAATGCAATAGACTGAGATTGATCATTTCATGTTGGGATCCTCCCTAGGGGTGTAATAGGGGCCCGTGGGCCATGATTACATAATTATGGTGGTCATTTAATATAATGTGGACTAGTTCATCAATGTTAGTTATTATTAAATATGGCCCATTAGGTAGACAAAATTCAATAAATGTAATGTGGCCTCATTAAAGAAGACCCATTAAGTAGTTAACATTTAGTAGCTATAAATAAAGTTGGATTCCTTCTTATGAATCATGTATAATATTATTATTTTATTGGATCTAATTCATCAAGAGCTTGCCCCCTTAAAGAGGCAAGTGAATGGAAGTTGATCCTTCCATCAAAGGAGCATTGTATGGTGTTGTCCTACCTTAAGGGTTTTTCTATTGATGAAGTATAAAGGTTTTCTTGCATATATGGTTTGTGAACATTTTATGTGTTGAGGATCATAGAAAGTAATATCAAAGCACTTTTTTGGGCCAAGAGGAATATTTGTTTCTTTTTCTTTTTTTTCAAAATTCCGAGGGAAAATAGGGTCATGACAATAAAATCCATTTCTGAAGACTTTTGTGTAGAATTTTAGGAAACAAATTGCATATCTTAGTTCATCCTGAAAAAAAAAATGCAATTTAAAAAAAAATCTCAAATTGGAGATTGGATGGAGATATTGTAGATTGAAAATTTATTCCTTTTTTAGGATTTTTCAGTGACAGTTGTAGGGATTGTAGAGAAAATATCTTTTGACAGAGCACCCAAATTATAGCCAAATCAATATTGATTGACATAAAATTTCCAGGGCTTTGGTTTGCTATATTATATTTTATACTTCTTATCAATATTTAGTGTGTTATAGACTTTGCAAATTTCCACCCTCCAACCCTAGTGGAACTACCAAAATGGTCTTGATATAAGTTTTCCAAAAACAAAGGAAACTATGTGACCAATTGTTAGAGTTGGTTGAGAAAATGGGGATCAGAGTGGCCATTAATGAGGAGTATATTAATGACCTACATGAATAGTGTGATTTAGGAGAAGCTTGTACCAAATCATATATGGACAATTTTCCTTTATGTAAAGACTACTTCCAACATCTCTTTGATGCACATACCCCTTCATATGAAAAACACATTATTGAGGGAAGACATAAGAAGGTGGTGCCTACACACGATGATATTCTTCTAGAATGGTCATGTTCCTTTTAAATCCACCTTTTCTAGGCTACACGAAGGATATTCTTACTATGAATAGTTCTATTTATTTGGATATACATAACCATAGTGGGCATTTGGAGCATACTAATAAGTCATTCACCGAGTTCAAATGTCATTTGTTGGGAATGTTCATGAGCCCTTAGACATGGGACCCGAGTTTATGGATGAAATTTTTGGACTACTTTAGCACTATGGTCAACAATCATACATAGGACCCTAGTTCCTTGGACTACTTTAGTATTGAGATAAACACCCTTACATGGGACGCTAGTTTATGGTTGTACATCATTGCTACAAGAATTAAGGAAAACACTTCTAGGAGAGGGATGGAATGTTAGGATCCTCCCTAAGGGTGTAATAGGTCTCTACAGGCCGATTAGAAATAAGAATAGGATAAGTATGGTAGCCCTTTAATATAATGTGGACTAGGTACACAATATTAGTTATTATTAAATAAGGCCCATTAGGTAGTTGGCATTGAATAAACGTAATGTGGCCTCATTAAAGAAGGATCAATAAGTAGTTAGCATTAAGTAGTTATAAATTAGGATGGATTCCTTATGAATAATGTATGAGAGTATTACTGTATTGGATTTTAGCTCATTGGGAAGTTGCCCCCTTGAATAGGCAAGTGAACAAGACTAGATCCTTCCATAAAATGATCATTGTATGATGTTTCCCTACCTCAAGGGATTTATATTTAATGAAGTAAAGAGGAATTTCTACCATATTCTTGGCTATATTTCTTGTTATTCATATTCCACACTAAGGAACATAAAAATTCAAGCATATCTACTAATCATTTCTTCAAACCCAAATTTAAGTCAACAATGCATCTATTGATCATTAAATCGTCAACATATAGTTATAGCAAATTTTGCCTCACCCCATGCAACTTTCTTGGATGGCCTTTCCATTTCCCTATACAGACTTGAAGTCCCCTTTTTTACCTTCCATAGCCAAAAAAACACATTTTCCCACATATACGTGCCCTATTAGTTAGAAAACAAGCGTATACGCAAGTTTCTCCATTATAGCTCACATACATCGAGTTTGGTGCTCAAAATTAAAAATTATGTCGGGTTTCCATGTCACATCATGAGATCCATGATCCTTGACCTAACATATACCGGAAATGCTCTGAATCGACCCTTTAGTTCTATTTGAAGGCTATAAATTGAGCCATATCCAAGCTGTGGAAGAGGGGAGAATTCAAATTTTGAGAGCAAAGATACTCTGGATAAATTCCACTTCACATTGATTTTGCATCCTTTTATCCTTGAAAGTCTGAACTCATTGTTCAACCCCCAAGCTATTCCTTCTTTGTGATGGAGAACCTCATTGTCTCCTTTATATGAGCTTGCCTTTGGTGGAGGATTGAAGTGGTGGAGGCCCAGCTGGAGGGACTTAGTTTCTTGGTTCTGAGAAGTGTCGTTACAAAAGTTTGTCACCTATATACTTATGTTGATTATTTTAATAGAAATACTCTTTTCTGGTCCAATTGATATCTTGAAATGTTTGAAATATTATTCCATGGGCGTATTTGTTATGTATGTTAATGGATTATGCTAATCTATATGCTAACATTATATAGTATCACAATATGCTTGCGTATCGTGGTTGTTCAGGACAAGTTGCAGCTATAAATATTTGAGTTGTGTGCTCAACGATGGTCTTCATAGAACATCCGGACGAGGTAGGCTCTTGACCTTGTCTTGTTAGCATTTCATTTATATAGCATACTTTGGATTATAGTTGATTTCTGTGTGTCATTCAGTCTGTTGTGGTTTACCCCAGGCAATAGAGAGATTTTGCTCGTAACAGAATTGGTGACCATACTGGGGAATGATCTTTTGTTTGGGGTTTGGGGTGTTTTTCTCGTTGAATTGCTCCCTGTTAGCTTGAGTTTCCTTGTCGCTTGATTGCTTGACAACTTATTTTTACTTTTCATTTGAGTTTCTTGGCTTAATCATTTCCATGGCAGTGTTTTACTACATATACATGTTTTTTCCCTTGACAGATGTGTACATACGTGAGTTGTCCTTCTATAGGGCACGTACATACGTGATTTTTGCTTAAACAGTCACATACATCAACTCTTTAGGATTACTGGTTGAGTTTAGTGTTTGATGGGTGAGTTTGGTTGGTTGCTAAGTCTTCTTGGGTCTTTTCCCTAACTATTAAGTGCTTATAGAGTGATAGGAAACCTTCTTATTGTTGAATTTTCAGGAGGTATTCTTTCTTATCATATTTTTCATTGGTTGTCCTTTCACATTGGTATGAGTGTTTGCTTCTTGGTATCCTTCTTGGCTTGTCTCTTTTTTCTTGCAGTGGGGTTTGTATGTGAAGTTGTTATTCAGCCCTTGCATTTTATTTTCTTTATATTGAAAATAAAAAAACATCTGTTTATTTTGCATTATGGCATTTTCTCTTTTGTTATTTAGTATTGATCTTGACACATGTGGAAAGATTGCATTTTATTGAAATTGTGTTTTTATATTCATTTCTTGGATATGATGAGTCACAATATCATTAGTTTCATGAACAAACCTCTTGCGTAAACAAAATCCATTAAAATTAACGTTGATTAACTAAAATTGATTAGAAATGATTTTATTTCTCAGGGTACACAAACAAGCATAGGATATAGGGCCTTGGAATAGAATTTTGTGCGTAAACGTCTCCAAGGCTATGAAACTAAACATATGTGTTTGACGAGGGAGTGGTGAAACCCATTGTGTAATTAGTGAGTTCAGGGGGCTCCACTCACACCGAAGTTAAGCATGAGGTCACATGAAGTTGGTTGCAGAGATATCCCTCTAATACCTTCTTAGAATCAGAGATATTTTTGTGGTTTCATTCATATATGGGAGTCTTGATAGTACCTTTACCTCCGTGAGAGGCGGTTCTTTCAATATTTTGGGCGTTGTTACCCTACCCATACAGTGGACCAGACTTACGATTGTTTGCATACACATTGGTTATATCGTGGTGGCTCTAGTTACTTGACATAGGTAGCCACGTAGGTTACTTGCAGGGGTTATTATGTAGGTACCCTGAGTCAGATAAGGGTTAAACAACACACAACCTTTATGGAAGATTACCTCTCTAGGGGGATCTGAACGACTGCATTGTTAAGCCCATGAGGGCCCTTATAACTAATTTGGAAACCTCCAATACTTTGAAGGGAGTCTCAGGCCCCTCTTGGGTGAGGCATACCTACTTTAGTGAGGGAGGCCCCTTTTCAGATACTATATCATGTTTGTGTGCATTTGGACATTTTTTCTTTATTTTAGTGTGCTCTCTAATTGTTAATTGACCCTAGGATTTGGTTTCACATCTTGAGTCTTGAGTCATCGTGGAGCAAGACCAACCTCCTCGTAGGTATCACTGTTTGTTGAAGTCACCACCATATTTTGAGTCTTACCGAAGTTTCCTTCTAAAAGGTGTAAAGTTAATAGACGTGGTACATATATCTCCACCTCCCAAACTTGTGATTATCCAGTTATGAGTACTAAGTCGAGTTTGAACGACACAGGGAGTCCCTTAAATCTTATACCTTTTGTGGTTAGTGGGATTCCTTTGACTCCTTCAACTGCGACGGTTGTAGTGTCGAAGGTTCTCGTCCTTACTCCTACCCAACATGTGGTTTCTACTCGACCCATGGAAACGAACCCTTTCAAGTCTCTTTTTGGTATGTTGGGATAGAATTATCAGTCCATACCTTTGGTCTCTAACCATTTTTATTTTGGTATGCCCAATATGATGTCACGAATTTCATCCTCCATTCCAACAACTAATGCAAATCCTAGTTTTGGACCTAGGGGCATGGATCCTTCACATACTCCTCTCTCATTTGGTGGAGTTCATATTCTCCAAACGAATCCTACAGTAGGAATCCAACCTCCTTTCCCTTTCGGGTCTAATCCTAGTCTCAATGCCCCTGGATGGAGTACTCAATCGGGTGGACATGCCACTTCCTATGTTCCTCCTTTTCCCCCTTCTTTCTCCATGTTGATTTCGACAAATGCATTTGTTATGATAAATCCACCTCTATCCTCCAGAGTTACACTCGAAGGGAGTCAATTTCACACTATGGGAAACCCCCAGCCTGGAGCTCCTCCAGCTGAGGGAAATATTTATAACCCTCACTATGTCGCCCTTGTAGGTATGGTCCCATACAACCTCTTATGAATCAATTTGGAGCAGCTTATTACCCTACTGGGCAGGGCCATGGTATATACCAGAACCCTATATGGCCTACAATCCCTCAACACCAATCTTTACTAGGAGCATGGGCTCAGACGCTGCAACCCCGACTACCTTTTTTGTCATTCTTAATCTACTAGATTTGTCGATATTAATGAATGACCCCGTGCTTGACTATCCGTCATGGCCCCCCGCCCCCACCAAGCTTCCTTCAGACATTCCAAAATTTGAGAGAAATACTAGCGAGGATCAGGGTGATCATGTTACTACTTTTCATATGTGGTGCTCATTTAATTCTCTTAATGACAATTCTATTTGTTTGAGACTATTTCAACACACCCTCCCTAGGGGTTATCACGAAATGGTACATTGAGCTATTGGGGGTAACATACAAAAACTTTAATCAGATGATTTTGGTCTTTCTCAACCACTTCCAGTTGTCAGTTCGTTATGATGTCGACATAGAAATTTTTTCGGCCTTTCGCCAAGATAAGGCCATGCATATCTCAGACCATATCCAAGAGTGACATAGATGAAAGAGGTTGATTAAATCCTACATTCCTCCATAGTTTTTGTTGGAGTGGTTCCTTAAGTCTTTATTGCCTTATATTTCGAAGGATGTTTCTACATCCGAAGTAACATCTGAGGAAGAAGCTATTTTCAAATCCCAACAACTAGACCTCATATATGCTCAATCTGGGATGTTGTATGAAATTGTTCCTAACGTGCCGCAGTCGAATTATGACCCTAGACAAAAAATTGGGCCTCATGCCAATGGAATCATAGGCTCTGCAAATGCTAAGTCTATAGACTTGTTGACGAACTAGTTGAAGGATTTGTCTCTAAGCTGGACTATAGCGGGACAAGCTTCGGCTTCATCCTCCACTCCCACTCAGTCGGTGGATGTGCATTCTATACAATCGTTGGCCAAACCAAATGGTAACCAAAAACTAGGAGGGAATAGAAAGAAAGGATGAGGTAATAATCCTAAGGGTGGGAAAAATAATAACAAAGCCAAGGACAACACTAACAATGATAGATCGAATAACAATTTTGGTGAGGGCAAGAAAGAAAAATGGAAGGTGAATTTTCCTTGTAAAATTTGTAAAGATGATTACCTTACCCACCTATGCCCTAAAATCAAGGAATCCTCAATGCTCTTATCACAACAACCCATTGTGATGACCAATATGTTTCCTCATAATCACCACATGGATTTGGGGTCCTCCAACACCGAAAATGCGTCAAGCGGGAGTCAAAACCCCTGGACACATGAAGGTGACCGTCTATGTGTTAATATGGTCAAATATCAGATTGATGTAGCCAATCGATATCGTGATTACGGTTCTTCACAGACTGTTATAGGTATAGAGTCTCCACCTCCTCCATAAATACCCTTGCATATTGAAAATCCAGAGCATCTACCTCGTATTCCGAAAGGAGTACTGAAATGCTCTGCCCACAATCCTAATGCCAGAGCTTCCTAGAACTATTCGATTGTTTAAGATCTGGGTCAAACCCCTTGTGTGATGTTAGCTTTGGAGGTGCTCTAGAAGTGTACTTCAGAGAGGAACACATTCTTATATGCTTTAGAATCTCTAGACCCGTGTGGCTCGAAGGTTAATAAGTTTGACGTCATGGATGTTAAGCCTCGCTTTCCTTACCACGTGGCCTTTCAAATCCATGTGGAGTACACAAAATTTACCATCAAACACATTGTAATTAATGAAGGTGTTGCAATGTGCATGATGTCCCTAACCTATCGGAAAGCCATTGTCTCTCCGACTCTATCCCAATCTATGACTATGGTGACCACATTTGATGGATGTTCTTTTTGACCCCACAAAATTATTCCTTCTTTTCCAGTCCAATTAGGTGGAAAGATAGTGGAGGTTTTTCGAGGTGGTTGATGTGCCCCTTGACTATAAATTACTACTAGGGCGTAATTGTACTTATGCCATGACCGCAGTCGTGTCATTTGTTTTCCACACTTTAGGTTTTTCTCATGAAGTAAAAGTAGTGACGATTGATCAATTGTCCTTTGCGCATCCTAGTACTAATGCATCAGTTGGACCTTCGATCCTAGTGATCGAAAATTCTCGGCAAGCAACCGAGGATGTTGGTGTCAGAATGTATTCCTCTCTCATGGGTAGCTTTGATTTCGTGCCACCAATCCATTAGATTCATGCCATTTCCAGTAAATCTTCATCGTCGATGAGCTTCGTTCCTTTCCGTACTTCGTATTTCAATGACCCTTGGACCCTACCTTCCCCGACTATGTCGTGCGAAGGTCGGTCGCACATTGGGATGGAAATTCCTCTGTCAGCAGTAGAGGTTGAATATCAATTTGTTCTTAACACTACTGTTGACCCAGATCCTTTCTCCTCGCATAAAAACGAGGAGGATCCCATTCTAGAGCCTGTATGTGCCACCCAATCATATTGTTCACATGATTGACTCGATGATACTTTACCTTTGGATTAAAGCATCTTAGAGGCCATATATGGTCCCAATAGGCCTTTGGATGATATGCATCATCGCTCCTATTTCCTCCCAGAAATTTTTAGGATCGAACATGATGAATTTAGATCTACCTTGAGTGAGATGGTCAGTCACACTGTGGTTCCACTAGATATGCACGGTATTTATGCTGAAGGAAAGATGGTGAATATTTCTCCTACCGTCACGATCGAAATCTCTCGAATTCCTGGGAAAATTGAGAACGTATATATATATGTGCGGATTGTTCTCTTGAAGAAATTCAGATCTACACCGATCTCTTCAAATAATTTTGTGATATATTTGCTTGGTCATACAAAGAGATGTCGGAGATCGACCCCAACATTGTCGAACCTGAGATCACGACTTATCCAGATGTTAGAGTTTTTCAACATCGTCTTAGAGTTGTTAATCCTAGGAAGGCCCCTGCTATTAAGGCAGAGGTAGATAAGTTACTTAATGTTGGTTTCATTTACCTGATTCCCTTGACTGAATGGGTGTCGAGCCCCATTCCCGTGAATAAGAAAAAAGGAACCATCCACATATGTATGGATTTTAGAGACCTGAACAAGGCTTGTCCTAAAGATAACTTCTCGACTCCTTTCATCAACCAAATTCTTCATGAGTGCGCGGGGAGCGAAGTTTTTTCCTTTATGGACGTATTTTCAAGATATAATCAAATTCAAATCAAACTCGAGGATCAACATAAGACAACATTTGTTTGTCCTTGGGGTACTTTTTCATACCGGAAAATGCATTTTGGCCTTAAAAACACTGGAGTGACCTTCCAACGTGCCATGACCTTTTCTTTTCACAATCTCAAACATATTATCGAAGATTACCTCGACGATCTCGCTGCTCACTCTCGCAAGAGAGTAGATCACTCTATTCACCTTCGATTAGTATTTGAGAGATGTTGTTACTATAACATCCATTTAAACCATCACAAGTGCATCTTTTGCATTAGGTCTGGCCATATCTTAGTATTCTTAGTCTCTAAGCATGGGATCATGGTGGATCCTATGAAAGTTGAGGCAATACTTCGATTGCCTCCCCCGCACAACATTCGACAACTTCAGGGTTTACAAGGGAAGGGTAACTTCTTGCGTCGATTCATATTGAACTATGCCAATTTAACTAAGGGTTTCATGCATCTTTTGAAAAAGGATACTCCATTTATATGGGATGAGTGAGCCTAAGAATCCTTCGATGCTCTTAACAAAGCCTTGGTATCGACACCTCTGATGAAGCCTCTGGACTACAACAGAGACTATTTTCTTTATATCGTCGTGTACGAAGGGGCGATTGGTATGGTTCTGGTTCAAGAGGATGATGATCTCCATGAGCGCATTTTATACTATCTCAGTCAAAACTTAGTCTATCTTGAACTTAAATACTCTCACTTAGAGAAACTATCCTTAGTTGGTGTACATGCAATTCAAAGATTACGACATTATATATTACTTTGAAAAATTATCGTAGTTGCATATATCAATCCATTTCAATACGTCTTTACCAGGCATATCATAGGGGGGAAGCACAATAAGTGGATCATTATTTTGCAAGATTTTGATCTCGATGTTGCTTCGACAAAGTCTAAGAAATCGCTAGTTTTTGTTGAATTGATATCAAACTTCCCTCGACTAGATTAGGACATTATTCATAACGATTCGTTCATGGATGAACATATCTTCCTTATCTCATCTTCAGACCCCTGGTATGGAGAGATTCTAATTTATCTTCAAACCTTGAAGCTATCCCATCACGTGTCAAGAGACGATCAACGACGTATACATCATCAAGCAAAAAACTACCTTATCATCGGCGACACTTTGTATCGTCGAGGAGTAGATAATATTTTGCATCATTGCTTGACTCACGAGGAAGCTAAGGAGGTTCTCAATGACTGTCACAGTGGAGCTTGTGGTGGTCATCTGTCTGGGCTTGTGACAAACCAAAAAAAATTGTGAGCTAGATATTTTTTATCGTCTATTTTTAAATATTGTGTCGAAGCAGTCAAGAAGTGTCACCCTTGCCAGGTTTTCGCTCAGAAAATGCACACTCATCCAACCCCTCTTCACCCAGTCATCACCGTCGGTCCCTTCACCAACTGGGGGGTAGATTTTATGGACTGTAACTTGGCTTTGGCTGGGGGGAATCAACATATTATCGTGGTTGTGGATTACTTCACTAAATGGGTAGAAGCCATGCCTACCATTAAATCTGATGGTGAGACAACAACATTCTTCATATTCAACCAAATTATAGCCTGGTTCAGAACCCCAAAGGAGATTGTCACTAATCATGAAATTCACTTTTAGAATGAAATGATGAAGGATTTAGCATCCAAACTGGGGTTTAAACACAATCATTCTTCCCCTTATTATCACTAGGAAAATGGACAAGTAAAGGCGGTGAATAAACCTCTTAAGACCATTTTCCAAAAAATTGTCAGCCAGAGTAAATATGACTTCCATCCAATTATTTACCCTATGCTTTGGGAATATCGAACCTTGGTAAAGACTTCCACCGGGTTTTCTCCTTTTAATTTAGTACATGATGTGGAGTCGATCCTTCCAACTAAATGTGAAATCCCTTCCCTCAAGCTGGAAATTGAGTTCCTCCCTGACACATCCGATCTTGAAGAACGCCTTGTGCACCTAAAGCATCTAGATGAGCAACGTCAAGATGCCTCTATGAATATCATAGCGAATAAATGGCATGTTAAGGTTCAATATGATAGGTATGTCTATCCTCGAAAGTACACTGAGGGTGACTTGGTTCTCATGTATGACAAAGCCAAAGATTCGTTGGGGGCAGGAAAGTTCAACCCCATGTGGCACGATCCTTATAGCGCATGACGTGTTTTAGAGAAATGAGCCTATGGATTGGAAGATTATGAAGGGAATATGTTGGATGAGCCCATAAATGGGCTCTACCTTAAAATATATTACACTTCATCCCTTAATCTTGGGCATGAATCTTTGTATACTAGTGTATCTTAGTGTATATACATCTTTTCCTTTGTGTCATCAGCTTGATTATCAAGTTTTCCTTTGGCTAGAAGATGTCAACAGATTCTTCAGTTTACTTACAATTTGTAGATGGTGCCATTGGTCATACATGGAACATAGCTTCCTCCGCGTGGGTCATTTAATCACCCGAAGGTCAACTGGTATCTTCAAGTGGTGTTTTTTTGGAGCCATCAAAGAATAATGTGGTTGAGTATAACATCGTTATAGAACTATTACGCAACGCCATTTCACATGGTGTTCGATCTTTAGAGGTTCACCTGGATTCCCAGTTAGTCGTATGTCAGTTAAACGATAGGTACCATGTGCGAGACCCTGCTCTACTCCAACGATTCCTATGAGTACGACTTTTGGAACGATACTTTGATTTTATTAATTATAATCACATACCTCGAATTTCTAATCATGTATTTGATGCATATGTTAATTATGTTTTAGATTGGCATTTGTCACATAACTAAAGTAAAGAAAACACATTCATGCATGTACACATTGTAACATATATAAGCAAAGCCGAAGACCAAAAATTTTATATTTCATCTTTTCAAAAACTATGGTGTCATAGTACAAAATGGGGCTCACACCCTCAAAATACATATATGACCGGTATATATATGACCATGGAATCTACGGCTATGGCGACGGATGCGTATCCTAATATCACATTATGATGTTTGCGAGACGTCAAAATATTCACACCCACACACGTGTAACACCGACCACCTATCGTTGCACAACCTCTGGTAGATCCTCCCCCCTGAACCATAGGAATCACGTGCGTCAATCGAGACAGGTTCCCCTGCACATTCTGCAACACTCTCTCTGCATCTCCTCCTGCATGCTTATCTCCCCGGCTCCTTCGACGATGTCGTGGGAATCCATCTGGTCATCACAGACCTGCATCTGCATGACAAAGAAATTGTTAATACTTGATATGATACAAAAATATTTTTCGTTTTTATTTTTTTTGAAAAAACACAAAAAAATGAAATATATAAAAACATTTCTTACCAATATCACCATAGGCGGAACCTGGTTGCAAAGGAATATTTGGATCCCCTCTGTAGTCAATCCCAGCATAGGGTTAGTCATCAATGGCTATGACTTGTCAGTGCCACTAGAAAAAGAACTCATCATTGTAGGGGGTTGGCACCCTACCACCTCCTAACCACCTCATCATTTCGGTCCACCGTGACATGGTTGGATCGCGTGGTCCATGTGTAATGATCTCTACTCTAGGGATCAAACCTGGAACCACTCAAAGAAAAAACTACACATAATATATGCAAACCCAAAGTTTCTCTTTCTCCCTTGTTTGAAATCCGTCGATTGGTTCTTCATGTTAGTCAACAGTGAGGTACACCATTCATAAACATTGGATCGTAAACACTCCAACAATAATTAAAATATCAACATTCACATGTAAAACATAAATAATGTGATTCAATTCACAACATTTGAAACCAAGGTTGTAAAAGAACCAACTGATTTTCTCATACCATGCCCTAGGGGCTTGTTCCAAACCATACAAGGATTTATTTAGTTGATAGACAAGATTACCATCCTTCTCAAAAAATTGGGGATTTATCCACATAAATCTCATAAATGAGATCACCATGTAAGAAATCACTCTTAACATCCATTTGATCTACCTCCATCGAAAATGAGCAATAAGTGACATAATGACCTTAATTGAATAAATATTTGCAACAAGGGAAATTATCTTGATTTAGTCTATACCTTCTTGGTTAGAGAATCCTTTTTCTACTAGTTGATCCTTATGCCTCTCAATAGAACCTTCAATTGTGGATTTAGTTTTGTGGACCCATCAACTTTTCACCACATTCTTTCCTTGTGGTTGAGGAACTAAATCCCATGTTTTTATATTTATCAGGGAATCATACTCTTCATCCATAGTGTTTTCCCAGTCAAGTTGATCATATGCATCTGCATATGTATTAGGATCACATGCCTCTAGCACAGATGCCATCAAAGCAACACTACCATGTGGCTTTTGTCCTCGAGTTTTACTTGAGTCATTTACATTACTTGAAATTTTCTCATCAAAGACAATATTCCTAGACCTACAAATTGTTGAATTTTCACTATGTTTGGCTCAAGTATGAGGTTTATTTCATTTTAGTCATGTACTTGAACCATAAACAAATGCAGCTACACCATTCACAATTGTTGCAATAACCAATATCACAATAAGAAATACCATGCACAAGAGCACAAGAAATATCTTGGGAAAACCCTTCTCAACAAGGGAGAAAAAACCCAGCAATCCTTTGTTATATTCTCAAGAGAATATAATCCAACCATGAAACCCTAATGCACACAGGAGGGTGCTCTACTACCTTGAAACTTGCGCCCAAGAGAGGTGTGCACTTCATCCCTAGAAGATGTACTTGCTGAAATTTCCAAATGACAAGTGTGTTTCCTCAATGGGGAAATCACCTTTACTTATACTAGACTAGACAAACCAAAAGTTGTGTCTGTTGGCACAACATGGCCGACCTCAATAACTCATAAAATAATTAATTATTACAATAAACATTAATTATCTTTCACATATGGTGGAGCTGACTTGTACCCTTTAGATCATAATTAGGGTTATAGGTAAATCTTACCCTCAGAAAATATAGAAAGGGATATCACACATCCACTAGTGCTCAGCTACTAGGGGTACATCCACCTGTTCTCAGCTACAAGGACCTCCTACTCAACATATCTCTATCTCACTGAGTCCACAGGAGAATCATCTGGAGTACCATATCAAGCTTGACTCAACTGAGTCCACAAGGTAGGAGACCACATGTCATAACAACTCAGTCCAAATTCTGACGTACACCCATCACATGGGCACCTTCACCCCACACACGGGTACATATCATTTTATCTCAATACAAAAAGGAACGACACACCAAACTCATGGGCATCCTCACCTCACATAGGGGCACACATCGTCTCATCTCGGTCCAAAGAGGAACAGCACACCCATCTCATGGGAACACCCAACACATGGGCTCTCTCACAGGTCGAATCACTCAGTCTGTGTCCTGGAGGATGTCTCACAAAGTTGTAATCATCAACACTCCCTCTCATCTAGGGAGGCATTCTCCACTAGGCCAAGTCTCTCACGAAAGTACTCGAACTTCGTCTTGGCAAGTGGTTTGGTGAAGATATCTGCAATCTTCTCATGTGTAGGAAGGTACTGCACATGTACTTCTTTCCTCTGAACCATGTCTCTGTTGTAATGATATTTTATCTCAATGTGTTTTGATTTATCATGAAACACAGGGTTATCAGATAACTTCACAAATATCTCATTATCACAATGAATAATGGTAGGATCCATATCATGATCAAATAAATATGTCAGGAGCTTGCGAAGCCACACTGCTTCACGGTCTGCCACACTCAATGCTATATACTCTACTTCTGCGTTACTCAAGGCCACATAGATTTGTTTCTTGCTACACCAGGAAAGCATGGCAGACCCCAAGGTAAAACAACAACCGGATGTGCTCTTCCAGTCCATTGCACTCCCTGCCCAATCTGCATCGGCATATCCCTGCAACTCATGTCTACACTGGAGGCATATCTCCGGCCATATCCAATTGTGCCTTGTAGATATCTCGGTACATGCTTCACTACTATCCAGTGAGTCTGTCTCGACTGACTCATGAACTAACTAAGTACATTCACTGCATATCATAAGTAAGGTTTGGTGTTAACCAGATACATCAATGATCCAATCAGTTGTCAATATAAATGTGGATCAATATCGCCTGAATCAGTAGAATCATCGTTCATCTTCTTCAAATCCATCACTATTGGTGTAGGCATGGATTTGCAGTCTGGCATACCGAACTTCAATATCTCCACGGTATATTTTCCTTGAATCAGGAAAATATGATCAGTCCTCTGCCATACTTCTAGTCCCAAGAAGTAGTGCATCATACCTAGATCATTCATCTCAAATTCATAATTCAATGCTCGCTTGCATTCAACAATAAGTCTTTCTGAACCGGTGAGGAATAAGTCATTTACATACAGGACCAAGATCAGGCACTCATCACCAACAATGTGATAATATAGGTTTGGATCAACAACACTTTTGTTGAATCCCAAACTCATAAAGAATCCATCCATCTTCTCATACCAAGAACGAGGTGCCTGCTTTAGTCTATACAGGGATTTCTTCATCCTGCACACATGAAATTTCTCGTTGTGTATCATGAATCCTTCTAGCTACTCGATTTAAAATTCTTCCTCAATCTCACCATTGACAAATGTTGTCCTTACATCCACCTGATGTAGTTTCAAATCCATGGATGTAGCTAGTGCAATGATATTATGAATGGAGGTGTATCGGGCTACTGGAGAAAAAGTCTCCTCATAATAAATTCCCTCAACCTGTGAGAATCCTCTGGCTACAAATATCGCTTTGTATTTGTCGACACTTCCATCAGCTACATGCTTGATTTAATAGATCCACTTGGAAGTTACTACAGACTTCCCTTCTGGTCTTGAAACAATATCCCACACATCATTTTTCAATATGGATTGATACTCTTCTGCTATGGCATCGTGAACATTAATTGGATCAACTGGAAGAATGGTTGTCTCCCTTTGAACTGTTGGAGGGGAGAAGGTATTTTATTTTCCTTTTTCTCAAATAGTTTGACTCCCTCTGAAGTCTGAAGGATAGACTTCTTCCTTTTTTTGTGTTGCTAACTTGGAGACGTCTCATGTCTTCTCAAGTCCTCTACTGACTCTACATTACTTGTTGGCCTCCCACACTAGGATAATAACCAAGATGACCTCCCACAAGGATAACAATCCAAATGGCCTCCTCTACTGGGATAATAACCAACCAAAAATAAATGGACTCCAGTACCAGGGATAATGGTCCAAGTCATGAGGGCTCCCACACCAGGGATAATACCCTTCATTATCAAAATGCGAGCAACTATGGATTAATCAAATAAGGAAAGTAGTACAAAGCTTACCCTAGTCTACAATTATGCTCAATATTGTATTTTTCCTTAGAGGAATAAATCCTCATTTCTCATGTCTTCATCTTTTTGAGGTGGATATAGATCCATGTCAACAGTAGAAGCATATTGTCTTTCTTTCTTCCAAGTAGGAAAATTTCTCGCAATGTGTCCATACTTGTCACATCTGAAGCACTGGACCTTTCTCATGTCTTTTCTTTGATAACCTGATTTATTCTCGTCTTTGAATTTTTGTCTGAAGTTTCTTTTATTTCTTCCCCCTTTCTTTGTATGAAGTGCAAGAGCATGATTGTCATCATGAGGGGAGTATTCCACTCCTCTAGTTATAAGTCTGATTTCTTCTTGGGTACAGTATGTCCATAGATGATCAAAAGTAGGTAGTTCTTCCCTTCCACTGATACTTTGAAGAAATGGTTCCCAATGTTTTGGAACATTATTGAGAATGGCAAAAAACGTCCTCTGTCTACTATAATTTCTCCAATGGCACCTAGTTGATCTTTGATCTCTGACATCTTCATGAAGAAGGTATCCATGGTGTCACCTTTTGTCATCTTGATATTTTGAAGTTGACCCTTGAATATAAGATCTCTGAGGGTGTTGTTACTCTCAAACATATTCTTCAATGATTCATACATTTCATAAGTTGTCTTCATGTTGGAAATAAGAGGCAGGAGATGATCTCTTACTGGGTAGATGATTATCTTCCTTACCTTGACGTCATCTTCCTTCCTTCTCTTCATCGGTAATTGTCTTTGGTAAAGATTTTTGTATCACCCACAATTAAAGTCTTCCTCTTCAAGGGTGACCTGAAGTCTTGACTTCTAGGAATTGAAGTTGCTTGATCCATCAAGCCTATCTTCGACCAAGGTTTTGTTCATCATATTTTCAAATTCTTCACAAACCCTTGCCAATTGGGATAGAAAACCTAGCGGCTAGGCTAGGCTAGCAAACTTAGGTTTTGTTGGGATTATGACTTCCAACAATAAGCCTTGAAAGTTGAAAGAACATTGGTGAGCTGAAAAGCTCCTTCAATGAGTTGCAGAAACCCTTGATCTGAATGTTCTGCAGAAAATTGCGAAACCCTAGGGCCAAAAATCCAAAATTATCGGAATTTCACTCTGAGAATCTCTAGAGGCGCGCTGAAGGAGTCTGTACTCTCCTATGCGAATTATATCCCCAATGTCCAAGTATAAAGTGTTGAAACTGGAAAAGAAGGAGGGTGGTACTGAATTGCAGAAACCCTAGAAGGTCATACGAAATTGCAAAAAGGAGGACGACTGGCTTTAATGCTTGTGCAATGGGTTTTTAAAGACCTGTGCTCTGAAACCATGTTGAATTTTCACTATGCTTCACTCAAGAATGAGTCTTATTTCATTTTAGTCATGTACTTGAACCATAAACAAATGCAGCTACACCATTCACATTTGCTGCAATAACCAAGATTACAAGAAGAAATACCATGCACAAGAACACAAGATTTATCTTGGGAAAACCCTTATCAACAAGGGAGAAAAAAAAAACAATCCTTTGCTATATTCTCAAGATAATATCCTCCAACCATGAAACCCTAATGCACACAAGAGGGTTCTCTACTACCTTGAAACTTGCACCCAAGAGAGGTGTGCACTTCATCCCTATAAAATGTACTTGTTGAAATTTCCAAATGACAAGTAACAAGTGGGATTCCTCAATGGGGAAATCGCCTTTACTTATACTAGACAAGACAAACCAAAAGTGGTGTCGATTGGCACAACATGGCCGACCTCAATAGCTCAGAAAATAATTGATTCTTACAATCAACATTAATTATCTTTCACATGTGGTGGTGCCAACCTATACCCTTTACATCACAATTACAGTTACATGTAAATATTACCCTCGGGAAACATAGAAGGGATCTCACACATCCACTAGTGCTCAGCCACTAGGGGCATGTCCACATGTGCTCAGCCATAGGGGTGTCCTACTCAATAGATCTCTATCTCATTGATTCCACAGGAGAATCATCTGGATTACCATCTCAAGCCTGACTCAACTGAGTCCACCAGACAGGAGACCACACGTCATAACAACTTAGTCCAGAGTCTGACGTACACCCATCACATTGGCAACTTCACCCCACACAGGGGTACACATCATTTCATCTCAATCCAAAAAGGAACGATACACCCATCTCATGGGAATCCTCACCCCACATAGGGGCACACATCATCTCATCTCAATCTAGAGACGAACAACACACCCATCTCATGGGCACACCCAACACACAGACTCTCTTACAGGTCAACTCACTCAGTCTGTGTCCTGGAGGATGTCTCACAAAGCTGTAATCATAAACACAAATAACTCCCTATTTGAATAGATCAAATAATATGTAGACCTTCAAATCATGAGATTATCCCACCATGATACAAGCATGCTTATTTTCACCTAGCTTCTTTCTCTTATCATTTGGAAAATAATCCCAAGTTATACATACAAACATTTTGAGATGTCCAAATAAGGTTTTCTTCCACTCTATTTCTCAAGGGAGGTCATATCCCACACAACTTTGATCAGAATCACATTTAAAGGTAGTTTGAGTAGTAGATAGCCTCTAACCAAAACCTAGTTAGCAATCCTTTGGCCTAAACCAAATACTGCCTTTTCAATCAAGGTCAAATTCTTCCTTTCAGTGACATTATTCTACTGAGGTCTGTATGGTACAAATATTTTCCAAGAGATACTAGGTTGTGACAAGTAGCTCTCAAAGTACTTGCTCACATATTTTCCTCCATTGACATATCTTAGACATGTCACAATTTGACTACATTTGTTTTCAACCAATGCCCTAAATTCCTATAAATTTTCAAACATATGATCCTTATTCTTCAAAAAATATATCTAAGTACACCTAGAAAAACCATCATTGAAGGTCAAAGAATACCTTGCACTTGCTAAATATGGTTGGTTCATTATACAAAGCTCATTGTAGACAAGTTCCAATTGGATCTTTTTTTTCCAAGACTTTCTAGTATCAAATGTAGCATACTTCGGAAATTCAAATGTTTGAGTTGTTTATGCCAAATTATGCTCCAGTGGTTGGTCCTAATTATGAGTGCAGTTTGTCTTGGATCTTGCTTTCAGAAATCATAGAATATATACAATTTATCTTTAAAGTTAATAATACCCTTAGCAATAAAAACAAGTTCATTTTTAATATCCTTCACAACAAATCCATTTGGCCAAAATTCAACCTTCTTTCAAGTTTGGGTTAGTTGGGATACAAACAACAAATTAGCACTCAAACTTGGTATATGACACACATTAGTGATTACACCATTCGAACATTCAATCCTTCCACAACCAGATTTAGTAAATGCATAATCATATACAAAAAATATTTCCTCTTCTATAGATTTACTTAATGAATAAAAAAGAGAAGCAACCTTATCCATTGGATGCCATACAACCAAAGTTGACTATCCACTCACTTTTAGAAGTGTGACGATGCAATGCCTGATAAGTACTAACAAGAAGGTATAGTTATATCCCTTACCTTATAAAATCCAATATTATAGGTCAAATGATCAACTAGTCGACACCTTTCCTTCAAGCCTCTTGACCTTATCCTCAATATATTTGGTCTTCTTCCAAGGAACCTTCTCAACATTCCCTTTCTTTCCATAGTATCAACGAGTTTTATTCTTCATACTTTTCATAGTTGATGATTGACCATCACGCTTCTTCTACTTGGTCCAGTGGACACAATTATTATCATGGCATCCTCCATCATTTTTCTTTTGATTGTATCATTTACCTATTCCTCGATAGTTTTGTCAACCTTGACCCTTAAGGTGATGGGATTGTAGTTTATTCCGAAGTTTCCCTTCATGAAGCACCTTTTCATGTGCCCTAATTAGAAAAACACAAAAATAATAA
>ML824989.1:0-12801 GCA_009831015.1 Picea engelmannii
CATTGTGTCCTTGAATGGCTTCAAGAGGCGAGTTGAAACTTGCCATAGCACCCAAATCGTGCATCAGATCGACGAAACACTAATTCTGTTGGACTCTTGACACCAGATTCCAGCTAGGGGGACCTCTCTCCTGTGATTCCGTTGCCTAGCAAAGTGTTTGTTAAAGGATCTCCAGAATGAGGGTTTAGCTCAGTGAAGCACAATGAAAATTAGAGACAAGGGGTCAACTTTCAAAGCCCCAGTGTCGGCCTATTGTGGGCATTGTGGTCATGTGGGCGTTGGTCATACACACCTTTCAGAGCTTACGAAACTCAGTTACATCACCCGGTTGTGATTTTGTGCCCCCAGACCCAATTGTCATTGCGTCCATGAATAGCTTTAGTAGGTGAGTTGCAACTCACCATAGCACCCAAACCATGCCTCAGATCGACGAAATGCCAGTTATTTTGGACTCCATCTAGGGGGACCCCTCTCCTATGATTCCATTGCCCAGAAAAGTGTTTGTTAGAGGATCTTTGGAACTAGGGTTTAGCTCAGTGAGGCACAATGCAAATCCGACACAGGGGGTCAACTTTCAAAGCCCCTGTGTCGAGCGATTATGGGCACTGTGGTCGTGTGGGTGTTGGTCATATGCACCTTTCAGAACTTATGGAACTCAGTTATGTCGCCCAGTTGTGATTTTGTGCCTCCGGACCAAATTGACATTTTGTCCCTGAATGGCTTCAGGAGGCGAGTTACAACTCGCCATGGCACCCAATCCATGCCTCAGATCGATGAAACACCAGTTATGTTGGACTCCTGGCACCAGATTCCAGCTAGGGTGACCCCTCTCCCATGATTCCGTAGCCCAAAAAAGTGTTTGTTAGAGGATCTCCAGAACTAGTGTTTAGCTTAGTGAGGCACAATGCAAATCCAACATAGGCAGTCAACTTTAAAAGCTTATGTGTTGGGTGATTGTGGGCACTGTGGTCATGTGGGCGTTGGTCATACACAACTTTTGAAGCTTACAAAACTTAGTTACGTCGCTCAGTTGTGATTTTGTGCCCTCAGACCAAATTGTCATTATGTCCCTGAATGACTTCAAGAGGCGAGTTGCAACTTGCCATAACACCCAAACCGTGCCTCAGATCGACAAAACGCTAGTTATGTTGGACTCCTAGCACCCGATTACAACTAGGAAGACCGATGTCATGTGATTCCATCGCCTAGAAAAGTGTTTGTTAGAGGATCTATGGAACTAGGGTTTAGCTTAGTGAGGTACAATGCAAATCCAAAACAGGGGGTCAATTTTCGAAGCCCCTATGTCAGGCGATTGTGGGCACCATGGTCATGTGGGCGTTGGTCATACACACCTTCTGGAGCTTCTGGAACTCAGTCACGTCACTCGATTGTGATTTTGTGCCCTCGGACCAAATTGTCATTGTGTCCCTGAATGGCTACAGTAGGCGAGTTGCAACTCACCATAACACCCAAACCGTGCCTCGGATCAACGAAACGTTAGTTATGTTGGACTCCTGGCACCTGATTCCAGCTAGGGGGACCCATCTCCTTTTATTTCGTTGCCCATAAAAGTGTTTGTTAGAGGATCTTTGGAACTTGGGTTTATCTGAGTGAGGCACAATGCAAATCTAACACAAGGGGGTCAACTTTGAAAGCCCCTGTGTCGGGCGATTGTGGCCACTATGGTCGTGTGGGCGTTGGCCTTACACACCTTATGGAGCTTATGAAACTGAGTTACGTCGCCTGGTTGTGATTTTGTACCCCCTGACCAAATTTTCATTGTGTCCTTGAATGGCTTCAGGAGGTGAGTTGTAACTTGCCATAGCACCCAAATCATGCCTCAGATCGACAAAACACCAATTTTATTGGACTCCTGGCACCAGATTCGAGCTAGGAAGAACCCTTTCCTGTGATTCTGTCACCTAGAAAAGTGTTTGTTAGAGGATCTTTGGAACTAGGTTTAGCTCTGTGAGGCACAATACAAATCTGGCACAGGGGGTCAACTTTCAAAGCCCATGTGTCGGGCGATTGTGGGCACCGTGGCTGTGTGGGTGTTGTTCATACACACCTTCCAGATCTTCTTAACCCAGTTACGTTGCCTGGTTGTGATTTTGTTCCCCCGGACCAAATTGTCATTGTGTCCCTGAATGGCTTTAGGAGGCAAGTTTCAAATCGCCATAGCACCCAAACCATGCCTCAAATCGATGAAACACCAGTTCTGTTGGACTCCTGGCACCAAATTCCAGCTAGGGGGACCCCTTTCCTGTGATTCTGTCGCTAGAAACGTGTTTGTTAGAGGATCTTCGAAACTAGGGTTTAGCTGAGTGAGGCACAATGCAAATTTGACACAGGCGATCATCTTTCAAAGCCCCATGTGTCAGGCGATTGTGGGCACCGTAGTCATACACATCTTCTGGAGCTTACAAAACTCAGTTACGTCGCTCGATTATGATTTTGTGCCTCCTGACCAAATTGTCATTGTGTCCCTGAATGGCTTCAGAAGGTGAGTTGCAACTCACCATAACACCCAAAACGTGTATCAGATCAAAGAAACGCCAGTTCTGTTGGACTCCTAGCATTGGATTCCAGCTAGGGGAACCCCTCTTTTGTGATTCTGTCACACAAAAAATTGTTTGTTAGAGGATATTCAGAATTAGGGTTTAGCTGAATGGGGCATAATGCAAATCTGACACAAGCGTTCAACTTTCAAATCCCCTGTGTCGGGCGATTATGGGCACTGTGGTTGTGTGGGCGTTGGTCATACACACCTTCTGGAGATTATGGAGCTCAGTTATGTTGCTCGGTTGTGATTTCCCCCCGACCAAATTGTCATTGTGTGCCTGAATGGATTCAGGAGGCGATTTGCAACTCACCATAGCACCCAAACTGTGCCTCGAATCAATGAAACGCCTATTCTGTTGGACTCCTGATACCAGATTCTAGCTAGGGGGACCCCTTTCCTGTGATTCTGTCGCCCAAAAAAGTGTTTGTTAGAGGATCTCCGGAATGAGGGTTTAACTCAGTGAGGCACAATGCAAATATGGCATAGGGGGTCAAATTTCAAAGCCCATGTGTCGGGCAATTTTGGGCACCGTGGTCATGTGGGCGTTGGTCATACACACCTTTCAGAGCTTACAGAACTCAGCTATGTCGCCCGATTGTGATTTTGTGGCCCCAGACCAAATTGTTATTGTGTCCCTAAATGGCTTCAGGAGGCGAGTTGCAACTCGCCATAGCACCCAATGCATGCCTCGGATCGACGAAACGCTAGTTATGTTGGACTCTTGGCACCAAATTCCAACTAGGGGGACCCCTCTCCCGTGATTTCGTCGCCTAGAAAAGTGTTTGTTGGAGGATATCCAGAACTAGGGTTTCGCTCAGTGAGGCACAATGAAAATCTAGCACAGGGGGTCAACTTTCAAAGCCCCTATGTCGGGCGATTATGGGCACCGTGGTCATGTGGGCGTTGGTCATATGCACCTTCTGGAGCATACAGAACTTAGTTACGTCGCCCGATTGTGGTTTTGTTCCCCCGGACCAAATTGTCATTATGTCCCTGAATGGCTTCAGGAGACGAGTTGCAACTCGCCATAGCACCCAAACCGTGCCTCAGATCGATGAAATGCCATTTCTGTTGGATTCTTGGCACCAGATTCCATCTAGGGGGACCCCTCTCCTGTGATTTCATTGCCCAGAAAAGTGTTTGTTAGAGGATATGTTGATATTGTTTATAAGGGGCAAGATCTTCAAAATGCATATTTTTGGTTAATAGTAATGGTTGTTGTCTTAGCCTCTTTCTCGTTGCTCACAATTTTATGAAGTGACCAACATCAAGTAAAGTGTCCCTGGAATTGACAACATACAGAGTATTGAGCACATTGGTCCATTGTTCAGTGTTGGGGTTCCATATCCCAAGAAGATGTCATGCAACCATTCTGGAACAATACAAGCATTATTCATCAACACCTAGTTCTTCATAAATGTTTGTGTATGTGATTACAACCTCAATGCTTCCATATTGAATAATAATGTTTTCTGGATTGCAAACTAAATCATTTGGCCCTGGTGCAAGTCTCAATTGATGAATGTATGTCACCCAATACTTCCAATTGAGCATGTTTCGTTGGTCATCCTCCATATTCATCACTTGAACTTCTAGAACCAAACTCCAATGTTTTTATAGCTTTGCGCCATGTGTTTCCCCAATAGTTCATTTGGCCCCTAAAAGCCTATTTTGCAAATTAAAATTCATTTCATGTGCATATATCTCGACAATAAATATGATGAGTTGGATCAAATTCCATAGACAAAGATGAAAGACATAGAGAGAAACTTTGATTCCATTGAAGCAACATTCCGCACAAATCCTATACTTTAGCCTCCAAGGGCCTTTTGCACACATTTTTTGGTGGTCTTTCAAGTTTAGCTTCAAATGCCAAAAGGGGATATGTTGACATTTTTGAGGCATACCAACTCAAACACAAGTGATAAAATTCATTTATGAGGCCTAAAACTATGAAAACGCCGGGACATCACATACTAGAAATTTTATGAGGCCATGTTGCGCCAAGGCCTCCTCTTTCCCTTTCTTAACCTTTGAACTCAATTCTCTTAAAGACTATAGTAGGAAATAAGGAATTCTCATTTTTTTGTCAAGTCTATGGTGAAACAAATTCTTGAGCTAATGCAAGAACCTGAAATGGTATGCATATAACATACTCAAAGTTCCCTCATAAGTGATATACATTAGTAGGTGGCAAGCTACTTGATCCCATGGGTTTGGAAGAGTATCTCTTTTGACCCCATTCTTGTTTCACTTAGGTTCTACATAACTTAGGAAAAACAATTTATTAGCATCCATTGCAAGCTTCCTTTCATATTTTTCCTAAGGTAAACCCATGGGAAGTCCTTAATTTTGTTTATGATGGATTCATTCACCTACATTACCAATCCTCTCACTGCTATGATGTATTCTTGACCTTTGATATTTTGAAAATTATATTCAAATTCAAGAGCTATCCTATCATCATATCCTTGTATTTTATCAAAATAAATTATCCAATTGGGTTGTTGGTAGACCACAACCACCTTAGGGTTGTTGTATAGCCTAGAGGTATTTGTAGGATCACTCCTATTGAATCCTCCCCAAACATTTCACTTAGAATTCTTTCTTTGTGAATCCTGAAGGTTGTGTGCATAGTTCTACTAACTTAAACAACTAGACAATGAAAAATAGAGATATTTTGGCTTGCCTGGGTTCCTAATGGGAATGAAAAGAAAATCAGAGTGGGGTATATGATGGCATCATGGGATTTGAGGATAGATGAAAAACATACACAATATGTAGCTAAAATTATAATTGCTAAAGAGGAATGTGGAGTTAGTAGGGTATAACTTCATGTTTTTTAAAAATCTTATGCCTTTAGAGAGATAAGGTAGTATTTCCTATAGAAATGATGCTTTCTTTGGGTTTAGAACTTAAAATGATTGTATTTCCTTATGTGATTTTGGAGGTTTAATGTACTTTCATGTTTCAAGTGCATAGGTTTTCATGCTTCATTTTCACAAGTGACACTAAAAGGAAAATCAAGAGCATACCCATTCATCATCTACTAATGTGAGATTGCATACAAAGCTAAGTATCCAGTTAACAAGCAAGAAGAGTTAAGTGTCACATGTGCATATCAATGGCATGAAGATTTGACGAATAAGGAATTAAAGGATACGGTAGCATCAAGATGTGTCTCACAAAGAAACATCATAACCATGCACCCTGCACAATTTCATTATAGGGTTGTTGTGCATGCCAATTTGGCATGCACATAAGCCACATGGATGTCGTGCATGCCAAATTGGCATGCATAACAACCACAGGGCTGTTGTGCATGCCAAATTGGCATGCACATCAACCCTGTAATGAAATTGTGCAGGGTGCATGTTTATGATGTTTCTTCGTTAGACACATCTTGATGCTGCAACATTGATTCCTTTTTTTCTTGTTGAAGCTATATACATAGAATCTTTTCGAGATCAGTTAAAACCTATTTAAGCTACCCTTTATTACTAAAAGAAAAACCTTCACTGTCTAAATCCATAAACATTCCTCATTTTTGTAATCAAGGTTCTAATAACATTTATGTTGCCATCCAACCGTTTTTTACTACATCAAGAGAGTGTTGTGATTACACCTTAGAAATTTACCCTAAAACTGTTTATTACTAATTCCTATCACATAAAATTATACTCAAAGTGACAACAAAATTTTCACACTATTTTGACTATAGAATAAGTTGCTAATGTATGCACATTTAATCAAATAATTCAACACATGATGCCTAGATAGCTCATCATCATACAAAAATTCTAGATGGCTCCTCTACATTAGACTAAATGGGTTGTTTAATTAATTTTAACACACTTATATGTAAAATACTCAATCCATGTACACAACATAACTCTCAATGTTTCTCACAAGCACATTGTAGACTTTACAAATGATCAAGAAAGGTGCCTAGTAAAAAATCATTACCAAGGGTCAAATAACCAATGTGACAAGATGGGCCACCCCTAGATATACCATTTAATATGATATCTACTCCCAAGTCATCATAACCATATTGATATGAGCTTCAATGAGTAAGGCAAGGTCTATCAAGGCAAGGTAGGGTGTATCAGGGAAAGGCATGGCAATGCAAGGAAAGGTAAGGAATGTCAAGGCAAGTCATGGCATGTCAATGCAAGGCATGGAAAGACAAGGCAGGGGAATGCATGTCAAGGCAAGGCATTGCAAAGCATGTCATGGTAAGGCATGAAAACACATGGAAAAACATGGCATGGTAAGGAAATACATGTCAAGGCAAGGCATAGATTGTTAAGGAAAGGCATGGCTTGTCAAGGCAAGGAAAGGCATGGCAAGTCAAGGCAAGGCATGGCCAGGCGAGTCATGGCATGTCAAGGCAAGGCATGGCCAGGCGAGGCATGACATGTCAAGGCAAGGCAAGGCATGGCATGCCAAGGCAAGACATGTTAATGCAAGGCATCACATGTCAAGGCAAGGCATGTCAATGGAAGGCATGACATGTAAAGGCAAGGCATGCCAGTGCAAGAAAGGGTATGTCAAGGAAAGACATGTTAATTCAAGGCAAGGCATGTCAGAGAAAGGCATGGCAAGGAAAGGCAAGGAAAGGCAAGGAAAGGAAAGGAATGTCAAGGTAAGGCATGGCATGTCAAGGCAAGGCATGCCAAAGCAAGACAAGGCTTGTCAAGGCAAGGCATGGCATGCCAAGGCAAGGCAAGACATGTCAAGGCAAGGCATGGCTTGTCAAGGCAAGGCAAGAGATGTCAAGGCAAGGCAAGTCAAGGCAAGGCATGGCATGTCAAGGCAAGGCAAGGCATGACATGTCAATGAAAGGCATGACATGTCAAGGCAAGGCTGAGCATATAATTTTTTTATGATCTTTACTTATGTTTATTAGAATTTTTGAATATTTTAGATCATTGGAATGACATCTTAGCTGTAACTTATTTGATATTTTATTATTGTATGTGCACTTTGGTATGATGTGATATGCTTATTGTTTCATTTCAAATGTTGTAATATTAGATATATAACATATAAATTAATTATTGCATGAAATAAATAATAACTTTTCATTCTAAATGTTTGTTTTTGCAGAATAAGGATATTCTAGAAGATTCAAATCATCCTAAACAAATAGATCCAGATCATGATGTTGGTCCGATGTTAAGATGTTAGATGATGCTCATGATGACACAGATACATATGACAAATATGCCATTCCCGATGCAGAAGACGATGATGACTATGATGATGATCATGATCACGATGGTGATGATGATGTTGAGGCAGTTACTGGTAGCAGCCAATGACATTCATGATCATATAAACTACATCATGGATCATTTTTGATATAGTTTTATAATGCCTCTTTTCATGGTTACTATTATATGTATCATTTTCATGGCCTCCAATACTATATTATTGATTTGTATCATATTGACATGTTTCATGTTGACTTATATCGTTTGGACATGACGTATCATATTGACTTGTATCATTTTGTCCTACATAATTTATCATTTTTATTTATATCATTTGTACATGATGTATCATTTTGACTTATGTCGACTGTTGGACATGTATCATTTTCAGATGATATTGATCTACTAGCATATATATTTGACTTTCACTTGTTTTAGTTATATATGATGATGATCTTATCAATATTGACTCATCAATTTTTATATATTGAAAGTGGTTGATGATTTTTGGATGCATATTTATTACGTATGATGGTTTTGATTTACTGTTCATGATGGATGTCGTCAAATTCACTTAAATTATAGATATTTGACTCACTTGTTTTAATTATAGATGATGATCATGTTATAATAATTATCTTGTTATTTTATATATACTGTATCTTGTAGATTCTATTTTGATGGAGATTTAATAAGTATAATGATGTTGTTAATTTGTATGGATGTATGTTTCCCTAAAAAATTCTTTATAAACATTATCCTATAAAATATTTGAAATGCATTTATATGACTTACTGTATAATCTTATAAGTTATTTAAGAGACATGTTATATTTAACTAATTAAATTGAAATAAAACATATTAAATTAATAATTGCAAGCAAAACAAGAAGCATTGTTGGAAGCAAGAAAGGAAGCAACAATGGAAGCCAAATTGGAAGCCACACCATAAGAAAAACTGGAAGAAAAACTAGAACCCAAACCAAACGCAAAACGAGAAGCAAAACTAGAAGAAAAACTAGATGTAAAACTAGAAGCCAAACCAGAATCCAAACCATGAGCCAAACTAGAAGCAAAATTGGAAGCTATATCATAAGCAAATCTGGATGCCAAACCAGAAGCCAAAATGGAAGCAAAATTGGAAGGCATATTAGAAGAAAAAATGGAAGCAACACCTGGCGCTAAACCTGGTGCTATTCCTGGCACCAAACTGGAAGAAAAATTTGAAGTAATATCAAAAGAAAAACTTGACGTAAAACGGGAAGCCAAAATAGATGCAAAAATGGAAGAAAAATTGGAAGGAATATCATAAGCAAAATTGGAAGCAACACTTGGCGCTAAACTTGACGCTATTATTGGCACTAAACCTGGCGCTATTCGAGGCGCTAATCCTGTTGCTATTCCCGACATTATTTTTCTGGCGCTAAATTTGGCGCTAAATTTGACACAATTATAAAAAGTCCATATTGTGCCTCGTTTTGTGCTAGAAAAGGTGTCCAATTCATGGAGTAAAATACCCTAAATTCTGGTGCTATTTTAGGTGCTAATTGCCTGTTCTATTGTAGTGAGTCCAAACGACCTTGATGGCCTACAAATGTTGGGTATTTCAATGGATGAAGCGAAAGCAAGTCTTAGGTAAATTTGATGTAATATAATTTGACGTGTCACACTGCGATGAGCAACTAGAGCAGGTGTAGCTTGTGATATTGGGTTGTGAATCTTAGGCTTGGGTTCTGACAACAAGAAGAAGAAGGAAATAATATAGGAATAACAACAACCAAACCAATAGAATATATACATCCGAAAATTGGTTAGTCCTGCTTTCCTCCTTTCTTGGGCCTTTCGTGGTCAGTCCAAAATGCTCTCACGGTTTATGTTATTGATCTTCCACAAAGAAATATATATATGTATCAAGGATCTCTCATTCTCTTACTAGCACTGATTGGAAAGAACCCAGGAATACCAACATTTGATGTGTGTTATCCATGTTGGAAGAGAATCGCAACGACTACAAAATTATCAAAATTGAAAGTGGGTACAGAGGATTTCGCTTAACCAATAATTGGAATTGGTGTTGTTGTATGAACATGAGACCACAACATTGATGGAATATTTTAAATTTAAGAAACTTTTAGATTATTTTAAGTCAAAGCATTATTGCCCCAATTGATACAACAAGCGGACCAGAAGCGACCCAGACTAACAAACCAATGTAATTGAAAGACTTCAGAGAATCAGAGGTACGACGAGGTCAAGGTCAAGGCCAGATGGTGGACAAGCATGATTTGTTTTTTTGTTTGTGAGATGAAAAATTGAATCCCTCCAAACCTTTGTGACATCATGTGTATGGATATTGATTCTCATTGAAGAAACCCAAGAGTGCAAATGAAAACTAAAGTGGTAGTAGATGCATCCATGGATGGGTGAAAGGATGTAATTTTCATGGAAACTGGTGAAGAAGATTCATTCCATCTTGACATGCAAGCCGAGCCCTGGGCTCAACACCTGCGAATAAAGGTACTTTTCAATTTTATCAATTCACACAGGGTTCAACACCCGCTAACAAATTGATTTTTAGAATTTCATCATTTCATACTCAAATTTATTAACTTCTTGTATTTTTTACTTTTTCTCAAGCATTTTTTCTTGGCTTATCCTATTTTTTTTACTTTTTACCATAGAATTTTTGCTGTAATTGAGCCTAGGTCATATGAGATTTGAGCTCTGACCATCTTTAAAACAAAAAAAATATCAGTGTTAAGATATCCACCACGACTCCATTCCCAATTATGAATTGAGGTTTATAATCATAATACTCTAAGACAATCACCACATTCCCCACTATAGTTAGTATTAGTCCACTATTATAATAATCATAGGATGCATATAAATCACCAAAATACGACTTTGAGTAACTAAACTAAGGAGTTTACTTTCTAAATGTATTTATGCATATCACAACCTTCGTTCGTTGTTTGTGCAAAGACATTTACAAGGATAATGCAAGTGTCAATATTCTAGCATAACTCGTTCGTTGTTTGTGCAGAGACATTTACTAGGATATTGCAAGCATCAATCTTCTAGCAGAATGTTGTGTGCTGCGACCATCCTTATAAATCCTTGTTGCTACACAAACTGTTTGAAAATGGCTGTATCATCAAACTAATCCAGGTTCATCCTATTGCTGAATAATCCATACTATTAGCACACTAAGAAATAGTTGTGTTTTAATTCTTCAACTTTCATATTTCATATTAGTAAAACCTATATGTGATTGGATTAGTAAAAACTATATGTGATAATACGCACGTACAATGTTACAAGATATTTTAGCCGAGTGAAGAGGTCAAGAGGTGATGTAGTAAGAAGCTCCTTGTACAAAGTGAGTCAAAGAAGGTTGCAAGGCGGTGCACCAACAAGTCCGAGAATAAGTAAGTGCAGAGCAATTACGGAGAGTAATTATAAAGAACTATGTCCTCTTGAATAGGAGCAACAAGACTGGTATCTTCCATGAAGCACGTGGCTTACTGAACGTTAACACTTGGCAATTGGTGGTCATCGATATCTTGCATGAAGCATCTTAGATACTATTATTCAATAGAAATTCGCTAACAAAAAATGTTAGCAAACTAATGCTATCTCCAAAGATAGCATTAGTTCACCTCAAAATATATACATTGTAATGCGATCATCTTTCCTAAGTAATGTAGTCATCTTTACTAAGCTTCAATGAAATATTTTTGCATAAATTATCCTTCACCTTGATATGAGGCCAAATAAGACCTCAAACACAAGAAATTAGGATAAACAATAAAATGGAAGTTGAAAAATTGTATGAATGCGTGGAATGTTTGGTTAAAATGGTTTAATTGTCTTGATTTACGTGCAAAAATTAATATGACAACAAGAAATCAATTACTAATAGTCCCTGCAGCCTCAAGGGCAATGACTAATAAGGAAAATATTAGAATATTTACCTAAAGTTCCCAATAGGAGAAACCAATCCAAAATTCACCTACCTCGATAGCAAGATGTTAGATAAAATGGCTCATTTTACTACCTGAATAAGAAGATGGTAGATAAAATGGCTCATTTTACTACCTGAATAAGAAGATGGTAGATAAAATGGCTCATTTTATCTAATTTTAATAAGACTTTTTGAATTTGTAATAATCTAACATAAAATATATAAGATTTGTATTTAATATGATCGAGTTAATTAAAGCCTAGATTTTTAATGACCTAAAATAATATAAAAAGAAATTTGAAAGTTTCTCCATCTTGGAGAAGTTTTTAGCACATTATAAGCGCCGAGTGAAAAAGTGAATTAAAAAAACCTTAGCATGTTGCTAGGATGAAAATCAATAACTAAAATTAAAAATCTCTTTATCATGAGCTCCAACTCTTAGAGCTTAGCAAAGAATATTCCAAATGAACAAAGTGAATCTTCTTACTCTTTTGTGGCTTTCTCGAACTTATCTTTGAAGGCCTCAAAAGGCCACTCGACTCTAATGAAGATGTTACTAGGCATGGTAGAGGAGGCCTAAGCCATAAGATGGATCTCACATAATCATTTATTGAGAAATTCATTGAAACCTTCTTGGGGCTCTTCCAAAAATGGCTCCACTTTAAAAAATCAGGGAACAAATAATTGTGGCAAAGAGACTCCAACTCTGTCATTGCAAGGAAAGTGAAAGAGTGCTCACAAACATTTTTAGTCCCCTCCTTATCCACACATATGATTACAATGTAAGAACCCATGCATCTATCATTATTTGGAGGAACCACTTCGACATGGAAAATGTTTTGGCCCCTAGAGATAATTTTGAGCATTGTTCTTTGCATGATATGACTGGCACATTAACTCATCTACATCTATGAGTGTGATCCTTCTACATCCCCCTCCCAAATCTACATAGACATAATCTTAGAAAGGCATGAATGTCTTAGATTACTTCTGAAAGATTTCCCAATAATCAACTTATGGAGAGTCAATGCTTGGAAGGATTATGGAAAAATG
>ML824989.1:37372-48755 GCA_009831015.1 Picea engelmannii
AGACAAAGAGGGGGAATAGAGAGAGAAAGAGGGGCATAGAGAGTGAGACTAATACTAACAACGAGGAGAGAGAGAAAGGGAGGGAGAGAGGTGGAAGAGAGAGAGGGGGTGGACAAAGGGGCAGAGGAAGAGAGAGAGAGTGGAAGAGGGGGGGGTGGGATAGAGAGGGAGTGGGTGTGAGAGTCTAGGGCATGTCAAGGCAAGGTATAGATCTAGGTCTTTCCATGCCTTGTGATGCCCAAGTCTTGCCATGTCCAGGTCTTACCATGTATAGGAGTGTGAGGGAGAGAGTGGGAGACAAACAAGGGGGGTAGAGAGGGAGAGTGAGAGGGAGATAGAGAGGGGGTGGGTAGGTAGGAGAGAGAGAGAGAGAGAGAGAGAGAGAGAGAGAGAGAGATGGAGGAATAAATTATAAGAGCACATGCACATTATTAGGAGTGCGTGCATGCTCTTAAGAATGCACACATGTTGTTTTGAATTCAATTTTTTTTGAGTGAGATTGACAACATGTATGCTGACTTGGCTGGCTCAAATTTAGGTTTGGGATGAAAAACTGAGTGGTTCGGTCTACAAATTGATAAAAACTTCCATTTTTGTGAATACCCCTCTATATCTCTGTCTTTGATGTTATTTTCCTATAGGCTAAACATTTCAGTTGTTGACGAAACTATGGAGATAGATAGAGTCAACTATGTAGATTTCAAATATATATATATTGTTTAGTATTTTTAATCTATTTTTGTCTTCACATATATCAAAATTCTAGAATACATACCTCTCTTATTTATGCTATAACTTTTTGTCGGCTTAACCATTTCTCGAATGAGTTATATGTGGCACTAGAGGAGACCGATACCTACAATCTAGAAAAAAATAATTTTTTTTGATCATGTTATGACCCTCTTAGCATGCATGAACAAAAGATGTTGTAATTTCAGGAATACGTTGACATTGATAATTTAAAAAAAATATTAAATTAATATTAAATATTTCCAAAAAATACACGACACAAGAAAAACGAGTTCTCTACAAGTATCCAAGTTTTTGGAACAAAATTCCATCCTTAAGGTACTCAACACCTATACGAACAAAAACATATACCTTATATTTTGTTGGAAAAATAAGATACCACTATTAGAAAAAAATCAAATTTGACATAGTTATTCACAATTTTTATGAACAAAAGTTGCATATTTGGAAAGTTAATTCAATTTCCTACGTTTCATCTTCTTACACCATATTCAAATTCATTGTAAAATTACCTTGAATAATCCATCTAAGTTAACAAATTGTTGTATTCCTAGCTTTGCATTGCCACTAACATGTCATGAGAGACCATCATTAGCTTGCACTCACCCCTTGGTAGCCTTCGATGTCCTTAGATTTTCCTTTTGAGAACAACTTAACCCCAAACTTAATGTCTTCTATAGAAAACACTTCATCCTTTGTAGAGAGGTTTGTGGATTTTTTTTATATTTAAACCAAAAATACAAATGTATGTATAATTATAATCGTAAATTCAATTGTATAAATTTTAATTTTTTATGAAAATATTTAAGTTAAATTTATTAATTTAAAAAAAATAAATTTATTGAATTTTGTTGAAAAAATATTGTTTATCTTTCATTAGTAGATAAGAATTAATGAACCCACTTATTGATTACATGATGAAATTTTTTTAAGGCTTCAAACAATCTTGTTCCAATTTAACATATGTACAGACTTTTGTTGCTTCACTATGGTTCATATTAATGTGTGTACGTACATGTATGTTGATTGTCCTCACCTAATTCCTAACACAAAATTTTCCAATAAGGATGGAATTTGGATTTGTTTTCTCTTGTTTCTCTTATTCTTTTCCAACTAATGACATATCCTTTCTTCTTGCTCAAGATTTTAGTCAAATACAATGAGCATACAAACAAATAGAAAAGTTCAACAATTATTTTCACAATTCACTTTTCTCTAAAGTTCAACAATGAATATATATGTGATGCAAATGGGAAAGATACTTTTCATAAGCTCAATAAATATATATGTTGGTTGTTACAAAACTTTATTTGTTGTTATAAATTGTTGTCTTGCTACAATTTTGTACAAGCTATCATATATTTCCATTATCTATTGTCTTTTGAGGTTTATATTACATACTTGTACTTGGAAATTACTATATACATGCTGCAATTGGTCTTGTTCCAGGAATGTACCCAAAACATCCTTTTCTTCCTCAATTTCACAGACATAGATCTTTGACTCAGGTAACCAACGAGAGGGTGCTCCAAGCTTGACTACATCACTTTCTATTTGATACCTTGTGGTGGACCTCATCAATCACTAAAAAGTGGGGATTTCCTACTAAGGTGATAGTGATGGGATATCCTGTAGTTATGCAAGGTTTGAACAATTTGTCTTGGGATTTGAACAAGTACAAATTGTGAGATAATATTTTGGCACAGTGGCTGGGGAGAATCGGGTCAGTTTTCCTCAACAACATATATTTGGTGAGCTTATCCCAAAGCCCTTATATTACAAGCTTACTTGGCGACTCCACTTAGGGTGATTACCTTACTTCCTTTGATAATCCTGGAAAGGTTATCTGATGACTCCATTGATGACAACCCATACCAAACATCATTATAATAGCCAAACATTTTACCCATGGCTTCCCCAAGATGGGATCCAGGTTATATTTTCATATCCTTGGACATGAGTAAAATCCCAGGGTACCCTCAACGAATGCTTCCCTAGTACAAAATGAAATGTCTGCCCATGTTTTCCGGTAATGGTGAGACTATTTCCGAAGAACACATGAGTATTTTTTGGGCCTTCTTTCAACTTAATCTCATGGATGAAGATGCCGAAGATTTGGTGATGAAATTTTTTAGAACCACTCTTCATGACAATGCTAGAATATGGTATGATGATATCCTTGATAAAAAACATCAAGACCATGGAACAATTTGAAGAGACCTTCTTGAACAGATGGGGCTCTGAACAAGACCCTAACACGTTGTTCCACAATTCCATGATGTAAGAGAAGAATAGAATTATGAAGAAGGTTACCAACCCCTTAGAAAGGATAAATAATTATCCCACGACTCTACTAAAAACAGCGAAGACCTGATTGAAGAATGAGAGCCCGAAGAGGTGAGTCACGAGGATGAAGTGCTGGTGTTTGCTCCTCCATTTGATGAAGTCATCCAAGCTTCCATTTCTCCTGCACAAGAATAAGAGAATATGGTTAATCATTTTCCTTTTTAGGTTTTTGATGATGCTCCGTTCTACTATTCAGAAGGTGAAGAAATAGAGGAACCCTTGGATGTACTGGACCCTTCATGCTACAATGGAGGTAATGATGTGGTTGACAACATTGATGAGTTTATATGTGTTGGGAGACAAATTGGATGTGATTGGTCATGATGGAGATCCCATTTATGACATTGAAGGTAATTTCCAATTGTTTCCTTTACAACTATCATATGTGATTGCTATTGATTCTGATATTTGGTAGCAAGGGGATGACATGATTACAGATTTGTTACAACCGCCCGAGGATGATTTTACAAAACATTCTTATGATTATTTACGATCAAGCCTTGGGGGATTTAATACATATTATTTTGAGCACTTGGATTTATTCTACGAAGAAAATTTTGAACCACTATTGTGCTCTAACTTTAATGATGGTAAGAACAGGATTGGCCCGAATCATGATTCTTGTGAAGAGGTTTTCCATCCTCCTTTTCTTCCTCTATCTCTCCATGTCCCTAAGGATGTAGTCAGGAAACATGTTCCTTGCCCCAAGTTGTCTACAGGGCAAAGTTTTTTCTTAGAATTTAAGGGTAGGTTGAATACTTTAAGAAGCAATTTAATTTCTTAGTCTTTCAACTTTCCTCTAAGAAGTTGTCAGTCATCGTCCAGATTCTTGTTCATCCCTTCTCAGGTCTCGGGGAGTAATAAAATCCATGGTAGTTAGCCTTTGGATTCTTTGAGCCAGCCTTATGAGTCTCTATATTGTCACAACCCCATTCATAGATGGATTGAGCATTCTTGTGGGAATGTGACTTGGAATGTTTTGATCCCTCCCTCCCTCCATGAATTATATTTTATGAGACCTATGATATACTGCATGCTCTAACTCATGCTATTTTTGTGCTTGACTTATCCTTGTTTTGGTTTATGGTGAAGCAAAGAGATAGATATTATGATACATTGATAGGATGGTTTCACTGGTTATATGATTATACCTAGCATTTCTTACTAACACAAATTAGTGTAGGTTGGAATTTGCATCTTGCATTCCATTGTATATATTGTGCATATCATGATAGTATAGTTGAATCTTGCTTGGAATGCTTGCTATGTTACATTTGTATATATTGCATGATCATATTTATATGTTAGAATAAAAAATATTGGAAAATTTTCTTTTCAACATTTGCTTTGAATTTTTGATAGTTAGCAATCTTTTCATAAGAATAAGAGGTGATATCACCACCCTCAATGATCTGACAATTTTTCTTGAGTGTGTATTCACAGGTCGTACCAGAGATGCTGAGGTTCTCATGTTCTCTACGGTGAGCACATGTCCCCATGTAGGAGCCGTATGTTACCCCCCATGGCTAGGGGTAACTAAGGAGATTATGCCTCGAGACCCATAATGGAGAGCATGATCTACACTGAGATGATCATGACCAACATGACCACAGATGATAGCCCAACAACCCCCTTGAATTTCCTCCCATCACAGATCAACCAAGGCTCGTCGCATTCAAGCACCCCATGGTATGGGGCATGGTAAGCCAGCATCACCGTGAGGTATGGTTAGTCCTTTCTTCATGTTGGGTGTTGTATTTAATTTATTGGGCATGTGGACAAGGACCAATGGTTGAAGTTGGATAGTGGATCACTTTCTTGAGGAATTATCTTGGTTTCCTTGTTTCACCTTGGTGTTTAGCTTATGTGCCCTAGTCCCATGTTGTCACCGCCCAGGGAAAATGGGTAATACTAGGGGGCCCTCCTAATGGTATGTTTCGCTCCCAACCATACTTAACACCTTCCATCATGAAACCCCTTACTTGTCCTAAACTTCCGCTATGACCCATACTCTGATGAGGAAGTACAACAATTGTTGTTAAATTGCTAGCTTATTTGTTAGACTAATGCTTCTTAGCTAACCATAACTAATTAAAAGTACAAATATTAATTCTTTGTTCTCATACTTCTCTTTCATATAAGGGAAGACTCTGAGAGGTCTTCATATCCTATTATTGTTCATTCATTGATATGTAATTGTTGTAGTGTGTACTTAACACCTTCCATCATGAAACCCCTTACATTTCCTAAACTTCAGCTATGACCCATACTCTCATGAGGACGGTGACTATATTCGTGAGAGTCAAGCCAACACAACTTGCATGCTCCACACAATCTTCTAACTCATTAATATAGATGCCGAAAAGGGTAGGGGATAGAGGACAACCTTGCTTGACTCCTATATTACAATTACTTCTTTCTAACCAACCTTTAGTGTTCCTAAACTTGGAAATAATTTTCTCATATAGCCTTACTATAGAAAATTTCAACTCGAAAGGGACTTTAATCTCTTCTAACCTATTCTAGAGGTTAGTCCTGGGCACAGTGTCAAAAGTTTTTCTAAAATCAACGAAACAACAAAGGAGATCAATTTTTATTATTACAACACTCCTCTACAATGATCCTAAATGTAACCGTTACAAACATAATAATAATAATAATAAATATAGTAATTGTAATAATAATTAATACCATTTAATTAAATCAAGAGGCACGTACCTCTTCATCAAGAGGCACATATCTCCTCTCCTCACTTTGTGACCAATCAATGCTATATAGCAATCGTCATGAGGGTGGTGTAATCATCTTATTCATATCATATTCTTATATAATTCTTATTAAATATATTTTCAATAATTCTTATGTTACAATGGTATTAGAGTTGTTCAACCCTATGGGCGTCAACCGCTGCACAATACATCCATTAAGTTTAGGTCCTGAAGTCATGGACACATATTTCCATGAAATATTGGAATTCCACAAAACTCAACAAAAATTATTACAAGAAACGAGGGAAATAATTATAAAATCGCTAAGGTTTTTTGAAACACCGGATTTGGCACCTACAATAGAAGTAGACCTTGGCGTAAAAAACCCCAGCAATGAAGAATGTTTGAATGAGGAAAATCAGGAAGTCACTGGTTTCTTAAATGCTGAAGGCCAAGTCCGTGAGGCCTCAGAAAAACTTGAGAGTGGTGAAGATTGTCGAGATGTAAAGGGGAACGAAGATCATGAGATTGAATGGAAGTCTGCCTTGAAAGAAGCAAGTGCAATTAAATCTCAAAATTATGGTCAAAGTAGAACCCCATCTCCAAGTCAACATATTCATGGCAGCGAAAAATATGAAGAAATACCCAAATAATTTTTCTGCCCAAATTCAAACAGATTCATGGCATATCTAATTAAAATTCCCACATTTGATTTCATATATGATCAAGATTTTGTTAAACAATTGCACCACCTAGAAGATATGCAGTCTGATTTGATAATGATAAAGGAAATGGAAGGAATTTATTGTGAGGCAAAAGTGATTATAGTAGAGGATACATTGTCTCTTGTTCCTAAGAATCAACCATCTACAAAAGAAATTATTAAGATAGATGATGACCTAGAATTAATCAAGCAACAAACCCGACACATAGAGGATGCAAATGCGGCCACAATTTATCCATCTGGAAATCATCATAATGGAAAGGTTGGTATCATCAGAATAGAAAGGGATGCCCAACATTTTGTTAACATGTGCGCCCGACTACAAAACCTTATTAGAAAAGAAGAATATACAATTGTTCAAACCACCATTGACTACTTAGTTGCAGGCCTTCAAAATTCATCAATACGCCCAAGAATTGGTTGTTGTCTCGCCTTCGCGTAATCATTTCAGAGGATACGATTCGTCCGTACGGTCGCGTAATCATTTCATAGGATACGATGCGTCCGTACGATACTGTATGACTCGAAATGTACAGTGATAGGTGAGGATTATAAACAAAAAAGAAAAATAATAACCTTAGGCTTAGCTTAATACCAATAAATAAAAAAATAAAAATAAAAATAAAAATAAATAAAATCTTTTCATTATGCTTTGAGGCAAAAGCATTCTTTAAGAGGGTGGCAATGTAACAAACATAATAATATATAGTTATATTATGAAAATATGTAAGGATGTGTCTTATCAAAGAGACACGACTCTTCATGTGAAAGGGAACCTTGCCTACTATATAAGTAGGGCCCTCATTGTAACATGGGACACTAAATTCAATCTATCAATATATATATTTTATAATACATCTGTTTACAATACATTTTAATACAAATATAGACTTTTGTCTATTAATGACCTAGAAGGAGAAGCTTATGATTGGTACCTTTGGTGGTCCAGAAAATGTGATGCTTGTTCCTTCCATTGGAACAATTTTACAACAACCCTACTTAAATATTTCACGACGAAGAAGATGAAGACCTATATAACAAGTTCGTGCATCTTAAACAGAAGGGAAACATAAACGATTATACACATGAATGGGAGGTTCTTGCAACAAGGCAATGCGGATTCACAGATGAGCAACTCATCAAAATGTACATTTGTGGCCTAAAAGATTACATTCGTAGTGAAATCAAACTATGGAATCCTAAAACAATTGAGGATGCAAGACACGTAGCAAGGCTAATAGAACAAAAAAACAAGTTCAATAAACCAACATTCACAAGTCCAGAAAGGTTAAATAAATATTCAGACGATAGAACAAAGAAATACACTACAGACAAACCTAACAAGTATTTACCACCTCATTTGAGGGAAGGTCAAGCCAGTCATCAAGAATCAAATAAAAAATGGGAAAGCAAATGCTGATATTGTGGTGACAAATGGTCACCTAGACACAAATGCAACAATAAAAAATTATATTCTTGTAAAGATGAGAAATAATCAAGCACATCTGGTAGTGATTCAAATAAAAAAAGTGAAGAAGAAGGTGAGGCCCCCAATACAGAAACCGATGAGGCCATGCCCAAGATATCCTTGGCTGCAATAACAGGAATATCACAACCGCAAATGTTAAAACTAAAAGGGTACATAAAAAAGAAAATGTCACCATTCTAGTCGATATAAGGAGCACCCATAATTTCATAGATGTAAATGTTACAAATAAGTTAAACCTATTCGTATATCCGACCACATATATAAAAGTAATGGTGGCAGATGGAAAAAAATTGATGGCGTAGGAAAATGCCACAAGATCAAGCTTCAAGTGGCAGATTACGAATTGGAATCTGGATTCTACATTGTACCCTTGGGAGGAGTAGACGTTGTCTGGGAAATTCAATGGCTACAAATGCTAGGGACCTATTATGCAAATCACTAAAAATAGTTTATAAAATTTAAATGGGAAGGAATACAATACAAATTATACGGATTCCAGCTGCCTCCCACCCAAATTATATCCTCATAACAAATGGAGAAACTAATTCGAAAAGGAGCACCAACTTACGTGGCACATTGTCATCAGATGTAGTTATTAACAATAAAAATAGTCAAGTCTCAACATCCAGAGATTCAAACATTAATCCAAAAATATGGCAAGGTATTCCAAGACTTACCTATGAAGCTGCCACCTAATTGAAACATAGAACATATAAGTGAGGTTAAGCCAGATTCATCACTAGTTAATATTATACCTTATTGATATCCTCACCACCATAAGACGAAAATAGAAAGGTTAATTCAAGACCTATTGAAATGTGGGGTTATTATGACAAGGAGTCCATATGCAACCCTAGTAGTACTGGTTCAGAAAAAGGATGGATCTTTCAGACTATGTATAAACTATCGAGGGTTGAATAAAATAACTATAAAATATAATTTTCCTATACCCTTCATAGATGATTTACTAGAAGAACTCCATGGAGTTAAATACTTTTCAAAACTGGATTTAAGATCAGGGTACTACCAGATTCAAGTAAGATTAGAAGATGTACAAAAAACCACCTTCCAAACACACAAAGGTCATTATGAGTTTAAAGTCATGCCGTTCGGTCTAACCAATGCACCAACTACCTTCCAAGCAACTATGAATCAAATTTTTCACCCCTACTTAAGGAAGTTTGTATTGGTATTCTTTGATGATATTCTTATTTATAGTAAAACTTGGAAGGAGCATATGAATCATTTAGAACAGGTACTCTCTCTCTTAGAGAAAAATTAGTTCTATGCAAAACTATCAAAATGTTCCTTTGGTAAAGAAGAAGTAGAATACCTTGGTCATGCCATATCTCAAGAAGGAGTCAAGGTGGACCTTGAAAAAATCAAGGCAATCACAGAATGGCCCAAACCAAAGAACATATCAAAGCTAAGGGGATTCCTTGGATTAATAGGTTATTATCGAAGATTTATCAAGAACTACGCTCATTTAACAACACCATTATCAAACTTATTAAAGAAAAAATCATTCAAATGGGATAACAGTGCACAAGAATGTTTTGAAACATTAAAAAGGGTTATGTCGTCTACACCTGTATTAGCAACACCATATTTTTCAAAACACTTTGTAGTAAAATGTGATGCATCAGGAATTTGAATAAGAGCAGTATTAATGCAAGATGGCTACCCAATAACATTTGAAAGTCGAAAGCTCATAAAAAAGGAAGAGTTAAAATCTACCTATAATAAGGAAATGTTAGCTATTATGCATGCATTGGCTAAATGGTGACAATATCTCTTAGGGAGAAAAATTTCGATACGTACTGATCACAATAGTCTCCAATACTTACTAAGACAAAAAAACATTGTCCACAGAACAATAAAAGTGGATGGAGAAACTTTCCACCTTTGATATGGAAATAATACACAAAAAAGGGAAAGACAACATAGCTGCTGATGCACTATCACGAAAAGATGAGGAAGTAAACACATATGCAACAACAATAGTCATTCCAGATTGGTTGGATGAGATTTCGAGTTGAGTATGCCAAAGATCCTGAATCTAATTCCATAATCAACAATTTAGACCAAAACCTCAAATTTGAATGGAAAAATGACATTTTATGGTACAAGAACAAAATATACCTAATTCCATCCTCAAAATTTAAAATGAAAGTTTTAAGGGAGTCACATATCTCCCCAACATCAAGACACGTGGGTTTTTTCAAAACCTACTATAATGCACGACAACCATTCTATTGGAAAGGAATGAATAAGGAGATTCAAAGATTTGTTGCCGAATGTGAAATTTGTCAAAGGAATAAAAATGAAAATGTTATGACTCCAGGATTACTTCATCCCCTACATATTCCTGAACCAAAATGGGAAGAAATTTCAATGGATTTCATTGAAGGGCTACCCATGTCTGAGGGGCAGGATACAATTTTCGTGGTGGTTGATAGATTAGCCAAATATGCACATTTCATGTCAGTAAGAAAAATCGACTCAACAAAACAAATTGGAGATGTTTTTTGCAAAAATATTTATAAGTTACATGGGTTTCCAAAGGTAATTGTCAACGATAGGGATGCAAAATTTAAAGGAAATTTTTGGAAAGAATTTTGCAAAAATACAAGAATATCTCTTAATATGAGCTCCACCTATCGCCCACAAACAGATGGACAAACATAAATCGTAAATAAATGCTTAGAAACGTACCTATGGTGCTTTGTGACAGATAAACAAAATAAATGGTCTTAATGGTTACACTTAGTAGAATGGTGGTATAAATCTACATATCACATTTCCACTAAAATGACTCCCTTCCAAGCCTTACATGGTTATGAACCACCTAAATGGAAGGAGTTTGCACTAATTAATACTAAGGTCCAAGCAGTAAGAAATAAGCTAGAGGAAGAACAAAACATCATACAAATACTAAAAGAGAACCTAGAAACAACTCGTAATCGAATGAAACAACTATCAGACCAACATCGACTAGAAAGAGAATTTGAAGAAGGTGATTGGGTGTTTGTATGAATTCAACCCTACAAAAAATTATCCCTTAAGCAACAAGGGAAGAACAAATTGGCCCCAAAATTCTATGGACCCTTTCAAATTAACAAAAAAATTAGCCAAGTAGCTTACATATTGGAGTTACCAAACAATTGTCGCATCCACAATGTCTTCCACGTTTCATGTCTCAAAAAAATGCTTGGGCAAGCTCAACCAGTGCAAACATAAATCCCTGAATTCAATGACGAAGGAAAACTTGTTTTAGAACCAGAAGGTATTCTTGCCACAAAGGAAAAGGTGTTACGTTCCAGAACCATAAAGGAATATCTTATCAAATGGAAAAACCTTCCAAAA
>ML824989.1:106598-123292 GCA_009831015.1 Picea engelmannii
GGTTACTTTATTGAGTTGTCTATAATCTATACACAGTCTAAGGGTGCCATCCTTCTTTTTCACAAACAGGACTGATGCTCCCCATGGGGACACGCTGGGTCGAATATAACCCTTATCCATCATTTCTTTCAATTGTAATTTGAGTTCAACTAACTCAGGTGTGCTCATTCGATAGGGTGTCTTAGACACCGACACTGCTCCTGGTGCGATCTCTATCGAGAAGTCAATGTCTCTTCTCAGAGGTAGACCCGGTACCTCTTCTGGAAACACATCTCTGTATTCTCCCAGGGTAGGATGGTCTTCAAGGCTGGGTTTGTCACCTTCTATGGTTTCCAACACCTGTATTGCATATAGGGGACATCCCTTTCGGCAATACTTTCTCATTTGCAGGGTTGATATTTGCCTCACCAAGACAGGTTTTTGGATCCCTTGAAGGGCTATCCTTTTTCCTTCTTTGCTCACACATTCTAAGGTTTTATGGTAACAATCCAATCTGGCTTTATGGGCGTCCAGCCAGTCCATACCAATCAACAGATCGTATGATCCCAGGGGTAATATGTTAAGGGTTTCTTGGGTGGGGAATTCACCCAACATTAATTGGCAGGCTGGTATGGCCTATGCTACTCTTCTTTTAGTGCCAGTAGCTAACTGTACTAACCATGGCTTGGTGTTCTTGTGAGGCTGTAGTTTACACTTATCAACAGATTTAGGGGCTATATAACTCTAATTTGAACTAGGGTCAATCAAAACAGACACCAGATGGTTGAAAATCATACCTTCTATTTCCACCACTGAAGCTTGGTGGTCAGCTTGGTTATTATCCAATGCTGCATAAATCTGCGACACACTCCTTGCCACATCATTGACTGTGGTAGCTTCCTGAATGTTATAAACTTTTCGACTGTTCTGTTGTCGGTGTGGACAGTCTCTCAGGAGATGCTCTTCTCCGCAACCCCAACATTTCAGAGGTTCTCTCTTTGGGTTATCAGTCTTTACTAGTATAGGTCCAGAAGTTTTATTTCCGCCCGATGAGGGAAATTTCTGCTGGAGTACACTCCGGGCTGGAAAGTTCATTCTGGGGTTCTTCTTGTAGTTCTTAAATCCTGAGGATTTGATCCCCTTTTTCTGAAATCTCGAACCACTCTTCTTTTTCCAGTCTCCACGAGACTCTTCCTGATGTCCATATTGTTTATGACAATATGTTGCCTTTCGAATAGTGTCTTCTAAGGTCTTTCGCTCATCAAACTCAATTTTGTTTCGGTATTCCTTGGGTAGCCCACTAATGAAGCATTGCACCTTCGCCTTCTTTTCTTTGATGTAGGGTACATATCTCAATAAGTCGAGGAATTTGTTGACATATTCCTCTATAGTGAGTTTCCCCAGTTTGAGTTCATAAAACTCTTTAGTTTTCTCGTCGAAATATTTTTCCGACAAATACTTCTTCCGGAAGTATTTCTCAAACTGTTTCCAAGACAGGTCCTCCTCGCGGACCCCTTTCACATTCTTAATATCTTCCCACCAGATGGAAGATTTTCCGTTTAGATTGAAAGTGGCCACTCGGGCCTTCAAATTCTCTGAAAAATCATGGACTCTGAAATATTTCTTTAGTCCAAGTAGCCAAGCCTCTGCTTCCTCTCCCTTCTTTATCTCACCATCTAAGGAGGGAGGTTTGGCCTTTCTGAATTCCTCAAATTTATGACCCTTGGAAGTCTTGTGCTTCTTCTGTTTTCTTCGAGAATAGGAACCGGTCCTGCTGCTGGAAGAGCCTTCTGAATCGCCAGCTCTCTTCTCAGAGGAATCATTTGGCACTGGTCCTTTACCTCTGGGGTGGACCTTCCTTGAGGTGCTCCTCTCAGTATGGCCACTGATATGACCATGTTTCTGCATCTCGGGTTCATGCTGCATTTGTCGTTGTAGGTCGGATAAGCTCTGCAGTAAAACTACATTGATTTCAATTTGATTTTCTTGTTCTTTCATCATCCTTTCATTATTGGCCTTGCAGATTTTCAATTCGACCATGAGACTCCTCACAGTCTCAGCTAGATCTGGAGGGGTCCCTATTTCTCTTCTTTCATCAGACTCTTCGTCTCTATTGTGGGAGCCTTCTCCCATCTCTTGGTGAGTCACCATTCTATGCATCTGTAAATTCCCGCGGCTGATTGTCCGCTTGGGTGAAAAGACAAAGGCTGGTTATTAGTCAAGAGTTAGATACATTTTTATAACCTGCGCATAAATTCATAACTCTTTCACATGCATACATAGTCGGGTTCTCGTTTCCAAGTTTTGATCCTAGATAAGAGAGTTAAGTTAGGGGGTTACTCCTCTTAGGAGTGCTTCGAACGGAGCTTATGCGCAACTCGTTCATGAGCCCAATCAAGCTGAGTGTTGTCACCATGCTCTGATACCAATTTGTAACACACCCACTATCATAATCAAATCTTTCGTTGCTTTCTGCAGAATCAGAGCCCCCAAAATATCTATGGAGGCCTAGTGTAGGCTAGCTCTTTCTCTGTCTACTCCCATGTGATCGTGGGTCATGATCACAGGTCAAATAACCATGGCACCTCTTAGTAATTCACGACTCGGCGCTACAAAAATGTCAAATTGTTCAGCTCTGCAACCGCCGAACCCTGATAGGGCTAGTGACTGGCCAACAGGGACGAATCCCAATAGGGTTAGCGAATGGCCAATAGGAATGAACCCTGTCGCGCGGTTGAGTGGAGTATAGGTGGCAAGAGGGAAACATGACACAGTGGGCGATGTGACAGGAGATGGGTCCCACTTCACACGCCACACCATTCCGGACCCCCCCCTCCATTAAAGGCATAATGGCAAGGGGGGTCAGGAATTCACCTGAATTTCGTTGATCAAGGAGAATAAATCCTGACCGTTCAAGTGTTGCGCATTCGATTCTGGACCCCCCCCCTCACTACTAAAGGCAGAACAACAAGGGAGCTCTGGAATGAAGCCTCAGCCGTAGATCTGGGCGGGTGGACTCTGGCCGTCCAGATCTGCTCGCCACTTACCCTAAGGCGCATTCGTGCCCCAACTTAAAGTCGACATCTCTTCCTCACATCTGACGGTCGTTATAGACCCTGAGATCCTCCGAAAGAATCTCGGCCATTCATCGGGACTTATCATCATGAGAGTCCAAACTCTCGACCACGAGACTCCTGAATCCTCGATCCCTAGTTTCCCAATGTGGTTAATCTCTCGACACGTAGCCTCCTTAAATTGGACGGTCCAGATCTGTCTCGGGGTTTCCACCATGGAAAGTCCCGATCTCTCGTCACCAGAACTCCCGAGTTCACGATTCCCGATTTCTCGAAATGGGAAATCTCACGACACGTGGCCTCCTTAAATTGGATGGTCCAGATCTATCTTGGCGTTTCCACCATGGAAAGTCTCGATCTCTCATCACCAGAACTCTCGAGTTCGCGATTCCCGATTTCCCGAAATGGGAAATATCACGACATGTGGCCTCCTTAAATCGAACGATCCAGATCTATCTCAGGGTTTCCACCATGGAAAGTCCCGATCTCTCATCGCCAGAACTCTCGAGTTCGTGATTCCCGATTTCCCGAAGTGGAAAATCTCTTGACACGTAGCCTCCGTTACTCGGACGGTCCAGATCTATTTCGGGGCTTTCACCCCTATTCAATGGGGGTTTAACCCTCAGGTATCTCCTGACAGATCCAACAACTATCAGGTTTTCCAGCCAAGATCTGACGGCTCAGACAGGTTCCTAACTTGTGTGCTCTCCCACGACTCCCTGGATGTGGAACGATCAACGATCCGGATGCTCTCATGGACCTTGGGGATCTACGGTCCCAACCTCTTCGCTACCCACGAAGACATAGAAAGTCATAGGGGTAAGGCACTTAACATCCTACTTTCTCCTACCAAATCTTAACGGTCATGAATGACCACAGATTTCCCGACGGAATCTCGTCCGTCGATCACCACCTATCAAGGTTAAGGCACTTAATTTTCCAGCTTCTTCCTCTTATCTGATGGTCGTGAGTGACCACATATCTCCCAACGGGATCTCGTCCATCAATTCGATACTTATCAGGGATTTCTTAAGGCCTTGCGCCTTCACATCCTCCTTCCAGGCTCTTGAAAAGATTTTCAAGAATTATTCTTCTAGGACATATGTCTGGATTAGAAGAATAGTTCTTGTATCACTCTGTGGAGTGGGTGACTTATTCAACATCGTGTCTGATTACTTAGATGGAGTATGGCTTCGAGAGATGATGAAATTGATGTTATCAGATGATACTGATAGTGATGAGGGTGCTCATGAGACAACTTGTATGGCTATGATGATGCTACCAATTGAATGGTATGTTTGTGCTAAAGACCATTGCCTTCAATAACTCCCTAGCTAGGAGGGAGTGTTGATATTATGGTACTTGCGGGAGGTATTAACATCCACATGTAACCCTGACAAGAATAACATATTTCGGGAAGCAAGAAGAAACCCTAAAGCATTGGACATAACCCTAGAAGACAATTCGACTAAAGGAAATATTTAATATTGAGTTTTTAGTCTCCAAAATGAGAAGTCAGCCCAGATAGCTAAGGAGGAACACTATAAATACAGGACATCAGAGCTCATTTGACACACACAACTCGCATTTGCAAAAATTTAATTGTGCGCAAGTCTAGAGAGTAGTTGTAGCTGCAACTACTGCAACTTGTATTTTTGGTTTCAGTCTTGGACTCTCTCTTGGTAATGGTTTGGAATTTCTACTTGGTATGCTAACTCTGGAGAGTGATACACTACCTTGATTGGCTATTATGCCTAGGGTTTTCTTCCGAAATTATTCTCTGTCAAGGTTAAGGTGCTCGGGGGTGGCTTCGGCCTATGGTTGGGTGACAATATTGCTATATTGTCTATGGTTAAACTAGCACACCTATTATTTCTAACATACTATGTCCCCGATTTAAAAAAAAATCTCATTAGTGTTGGACAATTAGTTCAAAAGGGATATAAGGTTAGGTTTGAGAATAGAGAGTGCATTATTTTTTATAGAAATGGTAGTGATAGTCAAGTTAAAACAGTTAAGATGACAAAGACAAGAATGTTTCCTTTCACCATGAAGAATGAATTTTCAACTGCATTCAAAGTTGATACAATAGACCAATCTAGGTTGTGGCATCTAAGATATGGTCACTTGAGTTATAATGGACTAAATTTGTTGTATAAGAAGCAGATGGTAAGAGGACTACCTTTGATTGAACATCCTACTAAAATATGCGAGGGATGCATTTTGGGAAAACAACATAGAAATAATTTTCCCTCTGGTAAATCATGGAGAGCAAGACCTACACTTGAGTTGATTCATTCATATTTGTGTGGTCCTATGCAAACCCCCTCTCTTGGAAAAAAGTCATCATTTTATAACATTCATAGATGATTTCATCAAAAAACATGGGTCTATTTTTTAAAGTATAAATCTGAGGCCTTTGAGATCTTTAGGAAATATGGAAAAGAACATGGAATCAAGAAGCAATTCACAGCAAGGTATACACCACAACAGAATGGTATGGCAGAAAGGAAAAACAAAACCATCTAGGAAATGGCTAGGAGCATGTTAAAGGCTAAAGGTTTGTCAAATGAATTCTAGGGTGAAGTAGTAGCAACTACAATTTATTTGTTGAATAGATGTCCCACAAAAAGTGTTCATAACATGATTCCACAAGATTCCATGGAGCAAGAAAACGCCTAGTGTTGAACACTTGAGAGTCTTTGGTTGTGTGGCATTTGCACATATACCCAAAGAAAGAAGACAAAAATGGGATGATAAAGGAGAAGAACGTGTTTTTATTGGATATAGTGAATAATCAAAGCATACAAACTATACAATCCCAAAACAAAGGACTTAACAATCAACATAGATGTGATCTTTCTTGAAGATGAAGCATGGAATGATCAACAAGGAACAACACAAGATTTTGGGGCAACAATACCTCATATGAACTTATCAAATGGAACACAAGGTATTTTCGTAGTATACCTCAAAGCATTGACATTCAACATGGAGCACAAGGTGTCACCCAAGTGACACCTCCATTGACAAGTTCCCAAGTTTCCCCCCAGGAAACTCCTCCTACAGGAACTCCTAACACAAAAGGAAGAACCAATCCATCATCTTCAAGGTATCATGGTGATGATAGCTCAAGAAAAACAAGAAGCTTGAAGGAGATATATGAGACATCCATGTATGAATATAATGATAATGAATTGGTGAATTTTGCTTTCTTTTCTGAATTTGATCCTATTTATTTTAAAGATGAGGTAAAAGAAAGAAAATGGTATGATGCCATGGATGAAGAAATGCAAGCAATTGAGAAAAATTAGACATGGGAGCTAGTAAACCTTCCAATAGGAAAATAAGTTATTGGTGTCAAGTGGGTTTATAAAAACAAGAATGATGTAGAAGGAAGAATTGAAAAACACAAAGCACGGCTTGTGGTCAAAGGGTATAAACAACAACATGGAAGAGATTATAATGAAACCTTTGCTCCTGTAGCAGGGATGGAAACAATACGAGTTGTCTTGGCAATAAAAACTCAACACAACGGGAAAGTCCATCGAATGGACGCAAAATAAACATTATCCAATGGAGTGTTAAAGGAAGAAGTACATGTTCAACAACCCCTTGGTTTTGAAACTCTCGGACTTGAGAAGAAAGTGTATAGGTTGAAGAAAGCATTGTATGGGCTAAAGCAATCACCCAGGGCTTGGTATAGCCTCATTGACTCATACTTATTGAGCAATGGTTTTAGTAAGAGTAGCAGCGAGCCAACACTTTACATCAAAATAAACAATCAAGGTGAAATTATAATTATTTCCTTATATGTAGGTGATCTTATTTTTACAGGAAATATCAATTTTTCCATAGAAGAATTCAAAACAACAATGAAGAAAGAATTTGAAATGACAGATATGGGATTATTGAGATACTTTATTGGTATTGAGGTTAAGAAAACAAATGAAGGTATCTTCATATCTCAAACCAAGTATGAAGGGGATATCTTGAAGAGATTTAGGATGTTGAATAACAAGCCAACACCAACACCAACAACAACAGGTTTGAAGCTAAGCAAAGATGATTGCAGTAGCAATGTGGATCCAACATTTTATAAAAGTATGGTTGGAAGTATTATGTATCTAACATCAACAAGACCTGATATCATGTATACAGTTAGTCTAATATACAAGTTTATGGAAACTCCAAAGGAAACACACTTGCAAGCAAGAAAGATAATTTTAAGGTATGTGAAGGGCACCAAATTCCATGGAATTTTATATATTGCAACAACTAACTTTTAGTTAGTTGGGTACACTGACATCGATTGGGGAGTAAATATAGATGATCGAAAGAGAACATCTGGATATGTGTTCCAAGTTGGGCCAAGAGCTATTTCATGGGCATCAAAGAAACAACCCATTGTGTCACTTTCCACAATAGAAGCAAAGTATTTGACAACAAATGCAACAACTTGTCAAGCTGTATGGTTAAGAAGGATATTGTTAGATTTGAATCAGGAGCAACAAGAGGGAACACCAATATTATGTGATAACCAATCCTCTATAGCTCTATCAAAGAATCCAGTGTTTCATAGATGCAACAAACACATAACCATACAGTATCATTTCATAAGAGAATTGGTTGAAACTGGAGAAATAAATTTGAAATTTTGCAAGTCAGAGGAGCAACTTGTAGACATATTCACAAAAGCATTGCCAAAGGAGAATTTTGAGCAACCAAGAGAAGATCTGAGACTCATTGACCTCAACAAACACTTCTTTGCAACTATCCCTCATGGGGATATTACCAGTTTAGGGAAGCCAATATTAAGGGGGAGTGTTGAAGATAAGCTTGATTCTCAACCTACCATACAATCATTGAATCATACACAACAATGAAATAAATGCCCTGCGACCAGTTTTGACTTTCACCAAGGACCACTGTTGATTCTATTAAATAGATTTTAGCTAGTCATTAGATCTTGAATGCATGTGGTTGTAGTGGTTAGGATATTTTCCAGCTCTGTTTTATATAAGAAAAAAAAGTCTGTTCATTTCATAGATAGAGGAGAATATAGATTAAAAGAATTTCTGAACAGAGGAAGAATAGAAAGTGCAACACAACTGATTGTAATTGAACACTGTTGGAAATATAAATATGATTTTTCTTTCTGCATATACAACAAACTTGAATACTCTGTTTTGTACTCTGTTTTTTACTCTGTTTATTGCACAAATGCTGTTTTCTTTTCCCACATGTGCCTGAATTGGAATCACTAGAGGTGCTTCCTCTATGATGGGAACACCCCAATGCTCGTCATAAGAGCCCCACAGAGAGGCCTGGCTTTCTCTCTCCCGTATACCTTCTACCTGAGCTAGAATAGTGCCACTGACCTGGGTGAGGGCAAGAACATTGTGCTGGATGGGAGCAGACGAGAATTCCTCCTTGACAATTGCAGTACCCCAAACCTCCTCATTACTGCTATCATTTGCTGGGTTTGAATTTGTTGTGGAAAGGTGGGGTGACAACGACTAGAAGGATGACAATGATTGGCCAAATAACAATAATATTTAGGGCCACGCTTAACCCTTCAATGTTCTCGCTTCATGGCGACAAGAGCGAGATGGGTGAGATTGAATACACTGCAATGTAGAGCCGGAGAAGGAATGAAACAAAGATTCACATAGCTAGAAATGAAGACTAGAAAAAAGATGACATAAAACATGGAGAGGTGGAGGGAAGAAATACCATTCCAAACCATTGAAGATGCCATTAAACTGGAAACAACTCCTCACAAAGTCCTTGTATTGTGCTGATTGGCGCTGCACATAATCAAAATACAGAATGTTAAATTTCCCATGAACAAAGATCTATTGCAGAAAGACCATGCTATAATGTCCAACCTCAGAGAGAGGAGCGAAGAATATGAGGCACCACGAAAGGACGACCTTGTTAAATGTTAAATGTATGAAAAAACAAGTACCCCATTCGAGACATTGATATATATATATATATATATATATATATATATATATATATATATATATATATATATATATATATTTCTTTGATTTTGATTTGGATGTTCATATTATACACTTAAATATAAATGAATAATTTTAATTTATTCTTACATTTATTTAATAAACAATGTATTAGATTGAAAAGACTACATAAAAACTTTCCCATTTCTTTTTATTTAGATATGTAGATCATTGTTAATACATATATTGTAAATTTTACAAGAAAAACATTGAAAATATATATTTTGTAGTTCTCTACTATTTTAGTATCATATGTATTTTAAAAGACATTTTAGATTTTATAAAACTTTCTATTTTACTTTTATTTTAATAACAATGTTTTTTTTAGTAAAAAAACTAAAAAATAATATTTTTTATTTTTCAACTTAAAATCAATAATTTTTTTATATTATATTAATTTTTTTTTCCCTCTCTCTTGAGAGGATTGAGATAAACTATTTTATGATGGTTAGGTAGAGTCATGGCATGGGGATGACATTTTTTAGGGTTTCTGTAGTCTTCTTCTAAGAAGAGGTAGAAGTGGTGGTTTCGTGCCAGGAGTGCAGATCAATATCATGGACGAGTACTATCCTTTAGTAGACTATTCAGAGGACTCCCTAACATAATATGAGATTTTTGCGTCATCCGAGCATTTTGTTTATTGTTTATCCTCCGATGATGGAGGCGAGGGGTGTGCCAGGGTTGTGGGCGAATTTACTTCGCATATGGTTTTCACCGTGGATCCAGACATATCCAGATTTAACTTTATTCCTTTGGGATCAAGGCATCTGGAGGAAGTACATTCCCTTTCTCCCTCTCGGTGGTAGGCTTTAGCTTGTTCTGAAATCCCAATCGATGGGATTGAAAACTATTTTTCCAACTTTCCCGTTCCAAGTCGTCAGATCTTGTAGTCTCGAGAAGTGGTTAGAGAGGGTGTAAACATGGGCTCTAGTTTTATCAACAAAAACCTTACCCTTGGTGAGCTATAGGGTGGTGGGGTTTCAAAGGTGGAGGGTTCAAAATGGAAGTGATGATGGGTGGTTTGATCTCGTGGTGACAATGTTGAGCTGGTTGTGGGGCGAGATATCAGAGTAAAGTAAATTGAGGATATTAAAGGTCGAGCCTTGGTTGGTAAGTTAACTGGTTGTAGACTCTTTGTCGATTCCCTTTCTGCGTGGATGGACATTGGAAGCCAATGTTGGGTTATTCCTTATTTTTCACATGTTATCTCATGGTTGGATTGGGTTCGTTTTTCATGTAAAAGAAGATGCCTCTATTATTTTGGCTACGAGATGGTACTTGGACCGTCATATTCTATGTGCTAAACCTTTGTATCCTCTATTTGATGCCAAGGAGGAGGTTATGTCTAGTTTATCGAACTAGATTAAGCTGCCAAACTTGCCTTTAGAGTTTTGGTACGGAGAGGGTCTAAAGGCTATTAGGGAGGCACCATTCTCTTTTATCACTTCTAACCTCAACTATAAAACCAATCTTCATAGATCCATGATGTTGTGCAAATTAATTAACTTAATTGCTGATCATTAAATCATCAATCCAAGGGCGTAAGCTTAGAGATGCCAACACTACAAGTGCAGAGATTGGAACATAAATGACTATCTAATCTATGGAAAAGAATACTCTTGAACTTAATTAAATGAAACTATGCTCCTAGCATTAACAAAGACTATGCAAATTATAAGAATCTCATTCATTGGGTACCAAAAAAAGAAAGTGTTCTATTGGCACATGCTACAATCTTTCACTAAAGTGATTCATGAACATTCATGTATGCAATTCTTAGAGTGAGTCTCATCCCTACCTTCAAGTGACACTGTTCTTGTAATTGGAAAAATCAAACAAAGCATGTAAAAATTTATGCTACTTCACACACTGACAATTGAAAAAATAAAAGGAGATGATCTTCACTAGGTGAACAATGCAGAGTTTTAAAGGGCACATGTTATGTTTATTTCACTGTGAGGTACGGAAAGAGCCAAACCAAGCAGGACACTAAGAATCAAGCACTCAGACCAATGTGCAAGGACAACCAATGGAGAGCATGATAAGAAAGAATACCGCCCGAAAATTGAACAATAAGAAGGCTTCCTATCACTCTGTAAGCACTTAACAGTTAGGACAGAGACCCAAGAAGACTTAGCAACTAACCAAACTCACCCAACAAACACCAAACTCAACCAACAAGACTAAAGAGCTGATGTATGCCACTATTTGAGAAAAATTCGCGTATATACGCACCCTAAAGGAAGACAACTCACATATATACGCTTCTGTCAAGGGAAAAACCACTTATACCCAGTAAATAACTGCCAGGGAAAGGGTTAAGCGAAGAAACTCATATGCAAAGTAAAAATAGGCTATCAAGCAACATGCGACAAGGAAACTCAGGCTAACAGAGAGCAAATCAAGGAGAAAAACACTCCAAACCCCAAAAAGAATATCAATCCCCAGTATGGTCACCATTTCTGTTATGAGGAAAATCTCTCTATGGCAAGGTTTAAACCACAATAGACGGAATGGCACAGTATGCTATATAAAAGAAATGCTAACAAGACAAGGCTATGAGCCTACCTCGTCCGGACGTTCGATGAAGACCACCGTTGAGCATGCAACCCAAAGCTTTATACCTGCAACTTGTCCTCAACAATCAATATACACAAGAATATAGTGATAATGCATAGTGTTAGCATATAGATTAACATAATTCATTAACATACATGACAAATATGCTCATGGAATAATAATTAAAATATTTACAAGATATCAATTGGACGAGAAAATAGTATTTCTATTAAAATAATCAGTAGAAGTACATTGGTGACAAACTTTTGTAACGACACATATCAGAATCAAGAAACTAAGTCCCTCCAGTTGAACCTCCACCACTTCAATCCTCCACCAAAGGAAAGATCATATAAAGGAGTCGTTGAGCTTCTCCATCACAAAGAAGGAAGAGCTTGGGGGCTGAACAAGGAGTTCAGACTTTCAAGGACAAATGGATGCAGACTCAATATGAAGTGAATTTTCTCTAGAGTGTCATTGCTCTCAAAGTTGAATTGTTCAATTCCTCAAGGCTTGGATATGGCTCAATTTATAGCCTTCAAATGGAATTGAAGGGTCGAGTCAGAGCGTTTCCAGGATATGGAAGGTCAAGGATCATGGATTCATGACATGGCATGGAAACCCAACATTATTTTTAAGTTTGAGCACCAAAACCGATGTACGTAGGCTGTAGTGGACCAACCCGCGTATATGTTTGTTGTATAATTGATAGGGTGCATATATGTGGAAAAATATGCTTTTTTGGCTCCGGAAGGTGCAAAATGGGACTTCAAGTCTGCATAGGGAAATGGAAAGGCCATCCAAGCAAGTTGCATGGAGTTAGGCAAAATTTGCTATAACAATCTCCCCGACAATGTCGCCAAAATTTCAGTCAAATTCAATTAAATGAATTTGATTCATTAAATTATCAACCAGAGAACTCATAATCTTGTGAGATGTTGACAAAATATATGCAAGATTAGGCCACTAACCCTAAGCTACACAATCTGAATCAAACAAAGTAAAGAAATTTTAACACTATGATCATAGTAATGATATTAATCACTCCTTAATATTTAACCCTTAGTTCCAGAGATTTTATCATTGTGATTCCATGACCTACATATTTCACCATCCGATTATGTCAGACAATGATTGGTGTAATAAAGCTTTACTGTGCTAGACTAGCTTTAAAATAGAATGACCAAATTGAAACAACTCACACAACTAAAATGAATTCACACAAATGAAATGGAAATCACACAACTGAAAGGAAACTAATTGGGTAGTGTATACTAGAGAGAGGGGCCCCTTCCTCTCTTGGCATATACTGCCAAGAAGGACTACAATAAATAACTCTTGATGTGCAACATAAAACTCTTTATTCCAACATCAAAATGATTACAATCCTTCTCTTCAATACGTAACTCTCTAATTCCTTCACTAATGAACTGAACTCATGAAATATCCACTAAATGACATCCTCTCCTATTTATACATTTAGCTTCTCCTTCATAAAAGGAAAATGAGTTACAACAAGATGAGATCAGATCCTAAACAAGTGGATCTCATAACCAACGAATCCTAGATCCTAGACATGTGGATATCCTCCACAAAATCTTGGATTTGGTCTAAGATAATTTGAATAGAAAAATACAACATATTTCATGAGATCCATGTGGCCAAATTCATGGGTATGGGACACAATTTGGTCAAACCACTTAGCTACAAAATTTCGAGCTAGAATGACTAGTATTTGGAAATCTCAACCATACACCACTTTTTTTTGTACTTTTTGTAGATTTTCCACATGCGTCACCTAAATGACACTATTCTGCACAAAACCCAAATTTTATAGTTTTGATATTCCTCTTCATTTGTTTAGAAATGCCTTAGAAATTTTGACTATCAGAAGTGCCAATCAACTACATAATTGCCAACATTATGTTGAATTGCCAATAGCTACAAAATTACACAAGTAAGTTAGGAAACCACACCATCTACTCTAAGCAATCATCTAAACATGGGAAATTGACCATTTTATGTACATATGGCATGTGAAGCTCGTGTAGGGTGAAAATGGACAATTACGAGAAATATGGTTAATGAAGTGAATGGAGATGGAAGGGAAAAATAGGTGAAAGAATGGCTAATGGCATCATAAAACACGTCAATTACGAGGCCCAACAATTGGGTGAGCCACAAGTTTGCCCTTAAACATGCCCAAGAGAGGGCATCCAGAGAAGTCTCTGAAGGAAGGCAACACCTTATATTTGGGGTTCTTAGAGATGGAAAAGCCTCGTCCATAGGGCTCCTATGAAACTCATGTTAGTTAACATCTTAGGCATAGGGGGAAGGGTGAAGAAATTATCCCTTCATTGTATTATTAAAGTAGATAGTTTGACAATTGTCTTGATTCAAGAAACAATGGATTCTTGTGAGTCATTGATCCCTGAGCTGGAGAAGTTACTTCTAGGATGGGGTTTTTATGGGGTTGACCCTGTTGGTAACTTTGGTTGTTTAATTACGGGTTTGTCCTTACAATGTAAGTTAATTAATCGTTTTTCATTCCCTCTAGTATATACATGGAGATATTAAGCTTGGAATTAATTGGAGTTTCTCTGTCCAAAATTTATATGGCATGTATGAGGGAAAATAGTTTTCTGGTGTCAACTCTTTGGTTTACAGTGCTTATGTTCGAAAGAGCTCATTATTGGTGGGGATGTCAATTTCACAATTAGCAAGGAGGATATATGGGGGTGCGCGACTAGAGAAGATAAATTGGTTCCCTTCTTCCAAGATAAAATTGAATGTCATGGCCTGATCTATGTAGAACTAGTTATGCTTCGCCCAACCTGGATTAATACTAGGAAAGGGGAGGAGGGAAACAATCAACTTATATCGATCTACAAACATGTCTGTAGACGCTAAATAACAATCAACTTATATCGGTCTTGGGTGGGTCTGATCCATGCCTTAGACCATTTCCCTATTTTTCTTGAAATGGGGTGGCCAAATGGGCGACTTGGCTCCCCTTTCAAATATAATTCGACATGGACAAGTCTGGAGGATTTTAGAGCATTGGTTCAAGATAATTGGCAATATTTTCATCCCAAATCTTCTTCTTTAACATGTGAAAATTTCATTTCAAATATTAAAAGGCTCAAGGGCATGGTCTCTCCATGGGCCATGGAAAGACAAATGGTAACAGGTCTGGAGTTCCATTCCATTGAAGATTATTTAGCGTGTTTACATGGAAATTCTTAGTTGTCTCCAAGATCCCGATGTCATGTAAGAATGCATAATTTTAGAATTGTGGAGGCACTCCTTATTACTGGAATAAGAGCAGAGATGGAGAATCAAATTTCGTGCTCTCTGGATTGAAGTGGGAGATCATAATACAAAATTATTTTAGAAATTTCCAATTACAGGAGAAATAAAAAATTGATTTTGGAATTAGAAGATAAGGAAGGAAATATAGTCCATTGTTTCAAAAATCTTACGTCTCTTGGTGTAAATCATTTCATAGGCCTTTTCAAAGAACTTGAGCATATAAGGATGGATTCTATGCTCAAGCAACTAGTGTTTTTCCCCCTTTTCATTGATGAAGGATTTGATTCTAGTGTAATAGATGGCTATCCCATGGGGGTAGGCTTGTGATTATTAAATCAATGCTAGAAGAAATACCTATTTATTGACATCTCCTTTCTAGTATTCATAAAGGGGTGTTGGTGTGCATTCACAAATTGTGTTTTAATTATCCGTGGAAGGGCATCTCAGAGTATATGGGTTCTCATTTGGAAAATTGGAAAATCCTTTCAAAACCCAAAAGCCTTGGTGGATGGGGTCTAAAGGATTTATCATCCTTTAGAAGAGCTTTGGCTGCAAAATCTCTATGGGTCTTTTTATCCAATAAAATTCCTTGGAGACACATTCTCATCACCAAATATATTGAGCGAGGATCTATATTAGAATGGATCCATCAACGTAGGAAAAATATTATTCCTAATGCCTCAAATAAATAGTAGGCAATGTCTCAGGCTTTTCCGTTAATAAGACAATTACTGACATAGAATGTTGGATTGGGCCAACAAGTTCAGATTGGGGTTGATGCTATAGTTGGTGTGGGAGAACATAGTTTTCTTTCAAATGCATCGGTGGACAAACTGCGCATATTAGGTATTTTTACACTCAATCGTATCCGTGATTTACATCATTCTACTCTCTGGCAACAATACTGGTCATCTTCTTTGGATATTAGGCTGGAGGATCATTGGTCCATGGAGTGGACACGATACAAGATAAAATATGCAAAACAAACACCACCGTGAGGCTATGCTCACTTCTCACTTATTCAATGAAGACGGATTGCATCCTTATATAGGAAAAGACTCTACCGAGTCGGTTACATGCAAACCAAAGACAACTAGACTCTTAACTATGAACTGACTCTTAACACGCCTACAACTGACTCTCAGAACTAAAGATTATAACTGGTGCTTACTCCATTATTTCCAAGTCTCCCCCTTAATGGAGAATGGATTGACTTCTACACCTAACATCTCCCTAAACAGCTCAAACTTAATCTTTCCAAGAGGCTTAGTGAATATATCAACAACATTTTCACTAGTATTACAATACACAAGAGTTATTTAATTTGACTGCAACTTTTCTCGAACAAAATGATATTGAGCTTCAACATGCTTTGTCCTTGCATGAAAAATCAGATTCTTCACAATATTGATTGAACTTTGATTATCACATCTGATCATCATAGGTTCCTTTCGTTCTTCTCCAACATCTTGAAGAAGTCTTCTTAACCAAGCAACTTCACAAGTTGTTGCACACAAGGCTTTATATTCTGCTTCAGTAGAAGACAAAGATATAGTAGGCTGCTTTTTACTGCTCCATGAAACAACCCCGGATCTAATGCTGAATGCATATCCAGTGGTTGATCTTCGATCATCCAGATTGCCAGCCCAATCAGAATCTGAATAACCTGTCAACTCAACATCAGATGCATCAGTATATTTAATACCATAATCAAGTGTACCTTTTAGATACCTGAGTA
>ML824989.1:123880-137007 GCA_009831015.1 Picea engelmannii
CTGATAGTATTCAATTTAGCTACTGGTGCAAATGTTTCAGCATAATCAATACCTTCTTTTTGTGAATACCCCTTTGCCACCAGTCTAGCCTTATACTTATCTATACTACCATCTGATTTAAACTTGGGTTTGTATATCCATTTACATCCAATGGGCTTCTTATGTTTAGGCAATTCAGTGAATTCCCAAGTATTGTTTTTCATTATAGATTCATATTCTTCCTCCATTGCATTTCTCCATTCATCATGTTCATTAGCTTCATCAAAACTCATGGGTTATATGACATTTGAAATGCTACTCATTAGGGCATAGTCTTTATACCTCTCAGGAAGCCGAATCTGTCTTGAAGATCTTCTCAACTGATTATCTTCCTCCCCACTTTGTGAAGATCTGTCTTCACCTCTAGGTGAACTGTGACTGCTTGAATTGTCCATATCATTGAGTCCTTCTTGCTACTGTTGTTGCTGTTGCTGCGGGGATGGTTGCTACTATGTGGGCTACTACTGCTCTTCTTTAACTCCTTTATCAAGAAGTCTCTTCCATTCCTCATGACTGTTGTCGTCATGATTTCCCGCTTCCTGCTCATGGAAAAGTACATCTCTACTTGCAAATACTTTGTGAGTAGCAGGATCAAACAGTTTCTATGCTTTAAATTCAGAACAGTACCCAATGAAAATACATTTAATGGCTTTAGCATCCAATTTCCTCCTATTCTCCTTTGGAATATGAGAAAAAGCCTTACACCCAAATACTTTCAAATTATGAACTGCAGGTTTGGAAGCATTCAAGGCTTTGAAAGGAGTAACATTATCAAGACACCGTGTTGGACTTCTATTCTTTAAATAAACTGTAGTATTTATGGCTTCAACCCAAAATGCATTTGAGAGATTCTTACCTTTCATCATACTGCGTGCACACTCTACTAGAGTTCTGTTTTTCCTTTCAGCGACTTCATTTTGTTGTGGAGTGTGAGGTACTATAAACTATTGTACTATTCCATTATCTTTGCAATATTTGTTGAAGTCCCCTGATTTATTCTCTCCCCCTTGATTTGAACGGAGGATTTTGATGGATTTTCCTGTCTGCTTTTCCACCATGGTTCTGAATTCCTTAAAGTACTCGAAAACATCACTTTTTCGTCTAAGGAAGTAAACCCATGTGTATCTTGTGCAATCATCAATAAATAATAGAAAGTAAAATGCACCTCCTAAAGACCTAGTTTGCATAGGCCCACAAACATCAGTATGCACAAGATCTAACACATCTCTCTTTTTCCTATCAGGATTAGAGGGGAATTCATCTCTGTGCATCTTTCCTAATGCACATCCATCACACACAACCTTTTCATTCTTTAACATGGGAAGTCCTTCAACCATATTATTTTTTTGTAATAACAATAAATTAGGATGATTGATGTGTCCATACCTTTGATGCCAAAGAATATCTGTTGGCATAGTGCCAGAAGTCAGTGCATGATGTGCTTTGCTGGTAACATCAAGTTTGTATAGACCTCCTGCTCTGACTCCTATTGCAACAGTTTGGAAGTGGTCCAATAGATCCTTCACTATGCAATAATTCTTGAAGAATTCAGCCTTCAAGTTCTGATCTATAATGGTGGACACAGAGATCAAATTTTTCTTTATTCCTGGCACATACACCGCATTGTGAATGTGACGAACAATACCATTCGGCAATGTCACAGGAATGTATCCATATCCCTTGATCTGATGAGCGCGATCATCTCCAAGATATATGCTGGCACCATTTTGTGTTTCTTTAAAATTAGCATACCAATTTTTATTACAAGTCATATGTACTGATGCTCCAGAATCCACAAACTTGGAATTAGAATCATCCGTTTCAGCAGATAAAGCAACGTTAGACACAAACAACCTAACATCTCGTGAGTCAAAATTCGGGGGTTCATCGATATCATCACTAGCAATAAATAATCTGAGATCTTGATTTGAAGATTTTTCTACATAATGACCTGAATGTGTTCTAGGTTTATTCCTAGCCTCATCACTTTTCTTCTTATGATAGTCTTTAACCATATGTCCAGGTCGACCACAATAAAAACAACTCTTTGACTCATTCTTATCAGATTGCATACCTTGATTTGGAGGTTGTCTTCTTTGTGATGAACTGTCTCTCTGCCATGAACTGGCTCCTCTGCCTCTTACTCCCGATCTCCCTCTCGCAGATCTATTATTTGACCACAGTGCCAAATCTTTACTCAGAGGCTTCAGATTCCCACGTCTCTCTTCCTCTTGCAGCAAAATACCTGTCAGTTCTTCAAACGTAGGAGGTTTCTCCCTTGCTGCGAGACCTATTATGAACATATGATAATCTTCTAGCATACCATTTAAGGTAATAGTGACCAGATCAGTGTTGGAAATAATTTCCCCTATATTTACTAGCTTGTCTTTCACCTCTTTAATGCGACCCAAAAATGAACTAACAAATTCATTTCCATCCATCTTAATGCCTAGCAATTTAGTTTTCAGGAACAAAATGCGATTTGTGTTGCTAGTTTCATACAATGCTTTAAGCGATGTCCATGTTGCAGCAGAAGTTGTAGCGTCTCTAATATGTGGAATTATGCTATCTTTAACTGACATGCACAACAATACCTTTGCCTTGTTTTCGCGCTTCTCCTAGTCTTGGATCTGTGTTGCTGTCGCACCTGCAGCCGCATCAGGTTTCAGTTTAGTTCCCTTCGCAATATTCCAGACACCATATCCCTCCATGAGCGTCTGCATCTTGAATTTCCAGTTAATGAAGTTCGAGCCATCTAACTTGTTGGCTTCGTTGAGGTAGGTCTCTGCCAGAGGATTCACCATCTCTGCTAATGGATCTTTGTATCACCAAGAATATCAAACTTTGGTCAAGCACTGAGTAGTCTATCACTCTACCTTCAGATCCACTGATCCGTCTCTACCTTTGTTCTCAACTTAAATCATGCATACATCCACCATATAACCTCATGCACCCTCAAGCTCACATTGCCTCCTTCAAGAACGATTTGGGGTGTCCGCGCCTCACGCTTGTATTAGACTACAGAAAACTCATTTGTGTTCGCACCTCTCACTGCTTTAGACTGCGAAGAGTTCACACCTTACGAGCCACTTGCCTGCGAAAATTGCACTTCAAAAATCGCACTTCACTCCCGTGGCTCTGAGACCAAGATAAATATGCAAAACAAACACCACGGTGAGGCTATGCTCACTTCTCACTTATTCAATGAAGACAGATTACATCCTTATATAGGAAAAGACTCTACTGAGTCGGTTACATGCAAACCAAAGACAACTAGACTCTTAACTGTGAACTGACTCTTAACACGCCTACAACTGACTCTCAGAATTGAAGCTTATAACTGGTTCTTACAACTGGCGCTTACTTCATTATTTCCAAGTATACATATATTTGCTAAGGCAAGCTCATGTTCACCACTTTGGCATTGAGGATGAGCTTGTTTGGAGCTAACTAAATGTGCGCGCAAGGTATTCTGCTAAATTAGGATATCAAGATTTCGTAAATGATGAGATTGATGGTTCGTGCTGGTGGTATAAAATGGCCCTCCCAATGGAAAACGTTTTTTTTGGCTGGTGCTCAAGAATCGTGTGTCAACATGGGATCATATGCAAAGAAGGGGAAAATTTGGTTTGGGCATTTGCTATCTTTGCAAGTGCACAAAAGAAAAAAACTAACACTTGTTTAAGGAATGTGCTTTCTCTAGACAAGTGTGGAATGCTATTGAAGGAAATTTGAATCTATGACAATTGTGGAATCAAGATTCTATATCTGAAAACTTTCTATTCTTCTTTCAAGAGAAACAATTTAAGCTATTTCATTCTCTCCCTCTCTTGGTTGTGTGGGGTTTATGGCTTTTCCATATTGCATATTTTTTTAAGGCAAATCATGGCCAACCTTTAATGTCTCTCAATAGGTGTTGGGTTTATTGCCTCATTACAAATGCTCAATCCAATCCAAAGAGCCTAGAGCTTTACTCCGTCTTGAAATTGATCTTAGTACATTGTGGGGCTTTATTGATTGGGTGTGTCAAGGTCTAGATTTTCATTGTGGAGTTGGATTTCAACGCATTTCTCAAATACACACTATATTGTTGGAAAGGTTAACTTGGGAAGAGACATCAATAACAAGGATGAGTTTTTGGCCTTATTTGCTTTGCTAAAATGTGCATTCAAGTTTTCCGAGACTCTCTTTGAACTATAAACTAGATGTTGAGAAAATTTGTTAATGAAAATATGGACATTTTGATTATGGGTCAACGTTTAAAAGTTATCTCTGGTTCCTTTATGTGGGAACACAACTCTTAAAATGACAAAATTTCAAAAGATGTTCTAAACTTGCAAGAGAATCATATGTTACTACGTGAATTCTTGGACGGGGAAGTCATTTCCAGACGAGAGAAGGCTATTTTCTGATATGTTATATTTCTCTGTAAGTTTTTTTTTTTTTGGATGATATCTCTTTTGGGACACTATGCAGATAATAGGTTTGAAGAATTTTTTTCTTTTAAACTACTTTTTGTAGACCTTTGATATTTAAAGAATACAAATCTTTCTTAAATGAAATAAAAATTATGATAAAAAAAAAAAAAAATTCTTTTATTTTTTCTTAATATTATGAACACCTTTTAAATTTAGTGATGATTGCAATTTAAAAAAAATTAAAATTTTTCTTAAATTTTCATACTCCCAAAATATTGGTTATGAAACAACATTATTATTTAATCTTCTAGTTGAAAAAAAAACAACTATACAAAACTTTGAGAATATAAATTAAATATTTAATTTATATAAAATAAAAATATAAACTTTGAGAATATAAATTAAATATTTAATTTATATAAAATAAAAATATAATACTACTCGATGTAAAAGATAATAAACTTTGTAAAATATTTTGGAATAATATGACCAAGAGTAAAAGATGATAAACGCTGTAATTTTTTTTGGAATAATATTGGTTATGAAACAACATTATTATTTAATCTTCTAGTTGAAAAAAAAACAACTATAGAAAACTTTGAGAATATAAATTAAATATTTAATTTATATAAAATAAAAATATAATATTACTCGATGTAAAAGATAATAAACTTTGTAAAATATTTTGGAATAATATGACCAAGAGTAAAAGATAATAAACGTTGTAACTTTTTTTGGAATAATATGACCAAGATTAAAGTACAATGGAATAATTATGAAAAGCTGCTTATCGTGTTTTGTGCGCGTGCTTTGTTTTTGATTCGAAAAAATCTTTTAAAGACTATGATCGAGTTTTAAAACATGAGTTTATTAATCATTTGAGAATTTTGATGAAAGAGGAAGAATTAAAGATGTAACATGGCAACCATAATGAAATATACAGATCTGGGAATAAGCACAAGAATGAGCAAACCATAATAGCAAAAGTTTTTAACGGAGTTCGACAATATCACCTATGTCTTCGGGCCTTTGTCTCAGTGGGTGAGGCTTTCTTATTTCTCTTCAAAGCTTCAAAAGTACATCATAAAAGTGACAAAATGATTACAAAATGATATGGCTATGTTCTGCTAGATCTCAAGAATCCGACAAAACTGACGACACTGAAAACGGATGAACGAAGCTCCCAAAAATGGCCCACAAAGTTGCTCTCCTCAATGGCTTCCCTGCATAAAAATGGCTTTGACTTTACAATTCTTCAACATTTTCTTGTTCTGAACCTCTCTAAGGTTTCCAAGAACCTTTGGTTTATATAGGCTTGAAGTTGGCAACAAACTCCCAACTTCCCCCCCAGATCTGGCCTCAAAAAGGGCTTGAGATCCTCTAATAATGGCCAAAATCTCCCAAAACTGGCTTAAAAATCACTAAAAATCTTATTATATGGTTGAAAAACCCACTTTTGGCTAAAATTAGGGCGCAAACCCCGTGGAACTTACAAACCATTCAATTCAAATATAAGTTTTTGACCATATATGTTAAGACTCATCGTGGACGGGCTGGTAGCCCGACCTTGCCCAAAACTTTCTGCCTGGATCGGAGGTCACGGGATCGACTCCCGTGGAGTCACATAATATTTTGCCACAACAACCAATGGAGGGGTGCCACGTGGCAACCCAATACTGGGCCACGTGGCACCATAACATTTGCCCACAAATATGCCACGTGTCAACATTCAATTCACCCACCTGTTTGCCAGTGTGTCTGCCCTGTTAGCGTGCCAACTCACTTTCAGAATGTACGACCTGTACAGTCAGCTTCCACGTCAGCACTGTACAGACTGTACGAACTACACAATCATACAAATTTTTGATCGTGATATCTTTCACATACATTGTCCGTTTGATCCTGTTCAAGTTGTGTTGGGTTTGTAACGACAAGGCCTACACACACTTCCGTTTTGAAGTGATTCTGAACACTTTTATTTTTAGGCCTTCCTGGATCCATTTTGGATCACACCTCCCCACTAAGACCTTTTGGTCCTCCAAAATGATACTAACCAGTAATCAACTACGGGATAGGCCACCCCACTTGTTCTCTATCTTTAAACTCTGTCCTGTGCACCTGTATTATCAAGATCAACTATAAAACAACCATGATAACTGACAACATATTGTTAGCCACTTGTATTCTGTCACATCTTACTGAAGCCACTATCATCCATGTTGACAACATTAATAATGATAACATCATAAACATGATTGCAAATGAGCTAATATGTTTGTAATACTTGCACGACATTAGCTTATCTTCAAGCAAAGTATGATTGAACTTCCATTCTACAATCATCTCATGTTCTTTCTTAAGATCAATTGCTTGATTTGGGACAATTATAGGTGTGTTGCTTGCATGAGCTGCCTTTATTAATTGTTCCATTGTTTGAAGAGATTGATTTTATTTTAAGTGATGAGCATGTACAACATATTCTTTGCCTTCTTTGATTAAGTGATACTGATTCTGTTCCCTGTATAAGATTGCTTTGCGATCATACAAATAAGGACTGCCTAAGACCATTCCACATCCATTGAGTGGCACCGCATCACATGTTACCTCATCCACAAACTTAGATGAAATTGCAAACTTTACTATGCATTGCTTTGTTATGTGCAATTTATGATTGTTGCTTATCCATTTGAGTCAGTAAGGTTTATGATGCATCTAAGTGTTTAATCCCAATTGTTTAACCACTTCCTCTGAAATCAAGTTAGATTGAGATCCACTATCTATCAATGTGTCGACCTTAGTATGCCTCATTATTACCCTTATGTGAAACAATTTACTTCTAGAATCAAATCCATCACCAATTTTACCTGTCAAACCAACCACTGAGATTTTAGATTCATCACCCGAATCCGATCGCAAGTATGTTGGTCAAGATGATGCTGCAACTGTTTACCTCCCTTTCCTCTCTTAGAACCACTCCGGTCTCTTATCGGGATGCAATTGCCAGCAATGGTCATCTCATGCCCTTCTTTCTTTCAATGCTTGCAAGAGATATTCTCTTCCTTTCTTGCCATTGAATTTGCCTTCTTTCCATTCCACTTCCTTTTGTCCTCTTTTCTCGAAGACGATTCCCCTGATACACTAACTCCTGTTTTACCCGCCTCAATGTTTGTTGCTTGAACATAAACCTCATGAAGATTAGCAGGTCCAAACATAAATATAGTGTTACGAATGTGTGCAGGTAAACCTCCTATATACTTCATATGAGTTTCTTGGGTATGTAAAGGAATATCTAACATCATTTCCATCTTACGAAAGTCGTGTGTATTCTTGCACTGTTTGTCTCTTTCTTAGTTTAAGACCTTGCCATTGAATTAAAACTTTCTCTTTATAACCCAAAGGATACAATTTCTTTCTAAGTGAAGAAAGAAAACTTTGCCATGATGGAAGTACATTACCCACTTATTGCGTGCCATTTTGCAATTTTCTTTGCCACCAGATGAATGTTGTGCCTGCAAGTCAAAGCGATGCCAATTTGATTTGAGTTGCCTCATCCTTGATTTGTTGCACACTACAATAAACTTCCATCTCTCTGACCCAGTTATTAAGCCTCTCTGCATTGACTTCACCATTATACATGGGTAATTTAAACTTCACATCAAGCTTAAGTAAGGGCATATCATGTTTATGGGAATGTTTTCTTGCAGTGGATTTGGAACTTGAACTTGAAGAAGAAGAAGTTGATGGAGAAGAAGGAGGTGAAGGAAGAGTTTGAGGAGGATCCTCTCCTTCTTCACTTTTGACCTTTAAAGATTCACCTAGAATCAGTCTCTTTCTCTCCAAGTAATCTTCATAAAGAATCTTCACCATCTTTGAGGACTGACATGGTGAAGAAAGTCTTTCAAAACTCTTTCTCCTCATGAGAAAGTGCCTCTTCCAATACCATCTTCTCACTTTGAGAAGTTTTCTTTCTCGACCCAATCTCGAGATTCTCTTCAACAAGCTCGCCTTCACTATGATTCATCTTTTCCCTGATAATCATGCAAACTCAAAAACCAACCGTCAACCTCGCTCTGATACCTCTTTATCCGAAAAGATCTTTTAAAGACCATGGTTAAGTTTTAAAACACAAGTTCATTAACCATTTAAGAATTTGATGAAAGAGAAAGAATTAAAGATGTAACATGGTAGCCATAATGAAATATATAGATATGGAAATAAACACAAGAATCAACAAACCATAACAACAAAATTTGTTAACGGAGTTCGACAATATCGCCTACGTCTCCAGGCCTTTGTCTCAGTGGGTGAGGCTTTCTTATTTCTCTTCAAAGCTTAAAAAATACATCATAAAAGTGCCAAAATGATTACAAAATGATCTGGTTGTGTTCTGCTAGATTTCAAGAATCCAACAAAACTGACGGCATTGCAAATGGATGAATGAAGCTCCCAGAAATGGCCTGCAAAGTTGCTCTCCTCAATGGCTTCCCTGCATAAAAATGGCTTTGAATTTACAATTTTTCAGAATTTTCCTTTTCTGAACCTCTCTAAGGTTTCCAAGAACCTCTAGTTTATATAGGCTTGAAGTTGGCAACAAAATCCCAACTTCCATCCAAGATCTAGCCTAAAAAAGGGCTCTAGATCCTCCAATAATGGCCAAAATCTCCCAAAACTGGCTGAAAAATCACCAAAAATCTTATTATATGGTTGAAAAACCCACTTTTGGATAAAATTAGGGTGCATCCCCCTCTGTCCGGGCTCTTGGTCATATGTGAACTGTCCAAGTGTCCACGGGCTAGGCTGGCACTGGTCCTTAGCCCCCCGATATCGGGTCTTGGTCATGTGGTCGCACCCTTTTGCAACACGTGCTTAAACTGTTAGCTCCCCGGTCGATTAGCTCCTGTTTACGTGCCCTGGTCGGCGGGCTAGCCCGACCGACCAGTTTTAACCCCATAATTTCGCGCGCCAAACAATATAGGTAGGGGCATATATATGTAATGGTCACATGCGTCGGGGCTAGGCCCCATCCCTTTACTCTGCGAAACTTACAAACCATTCAATTCAAATATATGTTTTCCCATATATGTTAAGACTCATCGTGGGAGGGGTAGTAGCCCGGCCTTGCCCAAAACGTTCCGCCCAGACCGGAGGTCATGGATTCGACTCTCGTGGAGTCACATAATATTTTTCCAAAACAACCAACGAACGAGTGCCATGTGGCAGCCCAAGACTGGGCCACGTGGCACCATAACATTTGCCCACAAATATGCCACATGTCAACATCCAATTCACCCACCCGTTTTCCAGCGTGTCTTCCCTGTCAGCGTGCCAACTCACTGCCACATCACTGTATGTATGTACAGACTGCACAGTCTTCTGCCACGTCATCACTGTACAATCAACTGCCACATCATCACTGTACGCATGGTATGGACTGCATAGTCATAATTTTTTTTGTCTGTTTGGAAAAACGAATAGATCATGATATCTTTCGCATACGGTGTCTGTTTGAGCCCGTTCAAGTTGCGCTGGGTTTGTAACAACAAGGCCTACGCACACGTCCGTTTTGAATTGATTCCGAGCACTTTTATTTTTAGGCCTTCCTGGATCCATTTTGGATCAGTTTTCATTTTTTAGCGGAGTAGGCTAACTCGAAAGCAATATTTCCTCCCGAGTTTTGTTTTTCAGGCAAAAAAATGGGCCCGAAACTGACCAGATTTTCAGGGGTAGTCTGATTTTTGTATGGATCACAGTTCCATGCATTTCAGAACCTTACCCTTGGGGCTTTGCCCCATTTTAAACCAACCCAGATGCTCAGAAAATTGATCAAAGTTCTGGATTGACCATAAATTTAAAAACGGGCCACAGGAAAACGTGTCAGAAAAGTAACTCGGGAGGGAAGATTGCTCCCTTAGCCCACTCCTTTTTCAACGCGTGACTGTGATGTGTTTCAATCTTTCAATGGTTTTAATGTGGTCCTGTTAATGTTGGTTAATAAATTGATTTGACATTGACAGATTGGGAGATGCATAAAGTTACTATATCCTCGTTGGAATTAGTATATTCTCTTAGAAGATGAAAATAAAAGTTAGGCTTTTGGATTGGTTTATAATGAGAAAAGTTTGTCCTAGACTCAAATTTAATTTATTTAATTATTATTTTTTAGCTAATTTTATTTTTTTGACAACTATATTTTTCATCAACCTTTTACATGAATCATGAATACTTACAATTGTGACTCATTGGCTTGACATATGGTTGGGTGTCATTGTCTTTAACTATGCTATCTTTTTGTAAAAATGGATGTAATATTCTTCATGGTCGACATGTTTTCAATACTCAAGATTTAATTAGTTAAATAGATGGATCATTGCTTTTCACACTGTGTAGGCATGTTGAAGTAGGGAATCCTTGGATGTATTATCGCAAGAGACATAATAGACCATAGGGATTCATCATTAAACCATGTTAACCAATATTCTTTTTTTGGAAAAATCTGATCACCTCTTTTCACCACCTATAAAATGGTTTGATTTTTTTTTTTTTTAAACTTAAGAAAAATTAAGTAACTATAAATGGAAGACAAAGTCCATGGAATATATATACTTTAAAAATGACACAGAAATAATGTGAGTAATAACAATGAAGGTGAATAGTAACATTGTTTTTGTTAGACTTTCCCTTCCCACTTTGGATATACACTAGTTAATGAATAATTTTGTTTATGTTATTATGAATGTGAGGGGTTAATGAATATTGATTTACTCTTCAGAGTTATAACGAGGATCATATCCTTGTAGCTTTCTTCTATGAAGTTCTTTCTCTTTTCCTTGTTTTCTTTCTTCCTTCGTTCCGTACAATCCCACCTTGTTCACGGTTCAACATTCCCTTTCCCCTATTTCATGGAAGCTTGTAATACATGTAAAGCGACACTTAAAACCATGTATAAACTTAATTATCAAGGACTTGTTGATTTCTGTGTGCTAGTTATTTCTAAACGATTTTTCTATGAGGATGAAGTTTGTGTAAACTATAGGTTCTTTGAATACATTTAAGGTTTCTTGTCTTATGCTTCATCATATGCATTTTTCCCTGTCATTTCAAAAGGTGTTTTAAGATTTTCTAGAATTGCATGATTTCTTTTCACATTTGACAAGTCATCTTATGCTAAAAATGAATTAGTTATTGGGCCTTTACTATATGATATAATCTATTTTTTATTAGCATAGCGTTTGTGGCTTTATCTCCTCTTTGATAAAGTCAGAGATAAAGAAGAATCTATTTTGTATTAGCATAGCGAAAGAAGAACATAAATGCACAATAAACTCTATAGGGTTTCAATACCAGTTTAGCTATTAAATATATTACAATGATACAATGAGCATCCAATGGATCTCTACATGACACTGCAATAAATAGAAATTGAATACATTAATTAACTACAGTCTAATTGAATTTGACTATGTGAGTTGGCAGACATCTTGATAGGTGGAGATTAGTTATTCTAACACTTCTCCTTAATCTCAATTGTTCCGTTCATAAGCACTTACAATGCTGAAGTGGTTTTAGATGATCATGAACCTCACACACAAATGGTTTCAGTTGACCAAAAACTTTCATGATAGAGAAACTGATTTACATTGCACACATTCACTTGGGATTTCTTCACTATGAGCTTCAACCTAGAACTTTCTTCTTCCTCTTATACCTGCATAGACATCTAATCATTTATGTCCATATAAAAACAATCCATCTACCAAGATACATGGGTGACATCCGTTGTACTCTCTAGTTCATCAATCTTAAATATAAGTACACCTCTAATTCAACAATCTTAAATATGAGTATACCTTCCACCCTAATACCTACCCTAGTGGTTCATTCCACAACTTGATGTCACATCCACTCGAAATGCTACATGATTACATATACTACCATGCTATGTAGAAATTACTAAACATATAGAGAAATCAACTTACCTATGAGAAAGCTTTACATTTGAGAAAAAACACCTACAACCAAACATGCACCCCTACAACACTATTTCAACATTTCTGGAACCAGCATTCTGTATCCTTTAATAAATGTCCAACAAACCCATTACATTTTTCCAATATATTATTATTACCAAGGTGACCAATTTTACCCGTTCATATATTTTGAGACATTCAAACACGAAGAAATTAATAATAACCAATTATCACCAAGCAACCTTTGAAGTCTACTCAAGCCAAAACTAAGTAGACAATCTTCTTGACATGCAACTTAATTGTCCCGCTCCCATTTTTTCCCCCTCGCAAGCACCTCGCGGTGTCTATTTCACTGATCTATTTATTGGATGGACTTCCGACGAGCGAATCGCAAGACCCTTTGATGATCTTTGTCTAAGAAATGGATGTATTGCATAATCCCTTTAATTCTGGCAGACGCAAGCTCGAATCCTCAATTTCTGCGATCCAGTCTGCGTTCGAATCGATTCTGGTCCAGTCGATCTTGCTGACTGGATCATTCTGCTCCTCTCGGCTCGGACCAACTGGACTGCTTTCTTTGGATCGGACTGCTCTCCACTTTGTGCAGAGTCTTACAGTGCCTGCTTGCAATGCAGTGTGGGATGACTGATCGAAGGAAATATCCTTAGCCTCGGCTCTCAGAACAAGCCGACTTCTTTTTCCA
>ML824989.1:137107-147381 GCA_009831015.1 Picea engelmannii
ATGAATCAGAATGGAAGGCAGTGTAATCAGCTGTACCGCACTTTTTCGAACATATTGTCTGTAATGTAGAGAGAAATGACGTGATGTACATTGAGGGTGGGAATCACGCTAAAAAGCATCGATCCCTTATACCTGAATCTAATAAGCATACAGAGATTTTGCGGAGTTCTTTAATCCCTCTCACCAATTCTGAGAAACAGGAGAATCACAATCCATGTATTCAATTATAAATATTTCAGGCGTGCAGGTTTGGATCGATAATATCTAGTTAATCGGTATTAATCAATCTGCCAAGAGAGTTTCTCATCCTGGCTATAGTTGGGCTGATGGCTGACAGTGTTAATACACGCCAGAGTCGAAGTTCAAAGAATCCAACAGCGGAGAGGATATCCATATGGATGATTTTCAGTTATGCCGATTTTGTAGATGTGTCGATGATGGTGTTGGGCACCTTGGGTTCAATTGCTGATGGATCTATAGTAGGCGCTGGCGTTTTTATTATCATGACTGGAATAATAAATACTCTTGGATCTGATCTTCAAGCTCTGAAGTATGGCGATTTTGTGCATAGAATGAACAAGGTGAAATATTCGATTGTTTTTATTGAGCTTCAATTTGTTACTCGTTGATTAATATAAAATTGTGGTCAATATGCAGCAAATAGTGCCCTATCTGTATCTGGCAGCTGGAGTATGGATTGCAGCGTTTTTAGGTGCTATTTCTATAACTCTCTCTACTCTTTGATCTTTAATGATACTAATTGAACATTGGGCGTGTTTTACAGAGGCTTTCTGCTGGACAAGGACCGGAGAAAGACAGGCATCTGCACTGCGCAGAAAGTATTTGAGAGCTGTTCTCCGGCAGGACTCTCGATTTTTCGATACGAGAGGCACACATATTGCTGAGGTGGTCAACTGTGTTTACAACGATACCCTCGTCATACAGGACACCCTTGGTGAAAAGGTTTGTTTCCCACATCCACCCCTCTCAAAACAAGAGCAACACAGGAGATTGCTCTTGTTTAAATTGCTTCTTGAATTCAATCATTGATTCCACTAACTGTGCTGGGACACAAACAATTTAGTACCAGCAGCATTCCAATCACAGCATTAAAATCTGTTTACATATTTAACTGTTTACATATTTAAGTGTAATACTTCCTTTCTTTCCATTTCTGAGATGTTATCTCATCACCCATTTGGTTCCCAGTTCATCTGAGGCAGCTGGGTCCGTCACTGTCTTCACACACTCCATTTGGTTCCCAGTTCATCTGAGGCCGCTGGGTCCGTCACTGTCTTCACACACCAGGAAAAGCACAAAATCTTATTTAACGATGCACTAGTGGATGGAGATGGAGATTTAGTTACTGGCCCACTATCAAATGGTCCGAACGAACTTGTCCTCGGGAAACTAAACTGTGTCCCGTTACTTTCTCTCCCCTCCACTTCGTGCTTTCCACAGAGCCTGGAAATAGGGTTGAAATTTTGATTCCAAACGTTTTAAGAAATCACTCTTTTATGGGTATATTTGTTTGAAATCACTCTTTTATGGGTATATTTGTTAGATCCACATATTAGATTTGATTAATTATTTTTGTATAATTGAGTGTTTTATTGGTTTATCAGCATGTTAGCATGTTGAATTTATTTTTTCATTCAAAAATAAATTTTAAACAACAAAAAATAATGATTTTGTGTAAATTTATATCACCCAATTCAAACCAAAAAACCATTTCAAAAATGGACAAGCTCATCCAATTTGACAGTTTCGTGCACAAATTCAAAATTATACAAAGAATACAAAATTGGCCCCTGTCAAAATGTTTTTAGTTTGTGTAAGTTTACGAATTGGAAACATGTTCGAAATATTTTTAGTTTTTGGGAAACGTGTAAGTTTCCAAATTGGAAACTGACTAGGCTAATTTGGGAGCAAACAGACCTGTTTTCAGGCAAAAAAAAAATGGGCTTGAATCCTGCCAGATTTTTAGGGATAGCTTGAGTTTCTTTCAGAACCTTACCACAGGGTTTTGCCCCATTTTGCCAGAAATCTTCTGAGGAATGGTTGGATCTGCAGATTTGAGTGGCTAAGTTTGTATAATCTGAGTGCCCCGTAGATTTTTCAGCATGTTAAATCCATTTATGCATTCAGAAATACAATTTAAACAACAAAAAATAGAGATTTTTTCTACTTTTATATCCACGAATCCAACCAAAAAACCCAAAACATAAAACTTTTAACCAACACCATTCTAAACTTTCTACAAAATTATTTTTTTGAAAAAACACTTCTTACCTTTCATGTTTCCCATATGGCAGAAAGACATGTTTGAAAAACCCTCTGAAATGAAATCTCCTTGACATTCATGACATTCATGTCCGTGAAGCAACTTTTATGAGTAAAACACATCACTCCAATTTTATGTTGTTAAAAATAAATAAACGTGTAAGAGTATAACACATCACTCTAATAAATTTTGTGGTTAAAAATAAATAACACATTACTCTAATTATTTTATGTTATTAAAAATAAATATAAAGAATTGTTTGTATTCACCACTCCTCGATTTGATGACATTTGTGTTTTCGGAACAGAAATAAAAATGAGAAAATTATCAAAATAATAAATTAATAAAATCAAAATATAATTTAGATAGAAAGAATAATCAAAATAATAAATTAACAAAATCAAAATAAAATTTATATAAATGGAAAATTTTATTTAATTTTTTATATTATTACAATATATTATTATTTTTTTATAAAAATTATATTTTTTATTATTTTCAAAATAAAAAAATTCAAATAATATTAATAATTTTTTTTAATTTTTAAAAGAAAAATCAAAATACAAAAATGATGTATTAATCATATTGTTGTTAATAATTCATCTCATATTTAATTATGTACATTGGACTTCAATATATATCATCAATACCTAAATATATTTATCTCAGACTATACCTAACACTTCGAATCTTTATTACTTAATAACAATGATAACATTTCATACTTAGAACAATTCACAAGTAGTCACAATGTACACAACAAGATATTGTATTAAAGGGTCGGGCAGCCCAACACCCAAAGTACAGTTGCAATATACAACAAGTAAATCATGCCGCAACTCACGTCTCTCATGATCTACCCAATCTGCATCACATCTCTCATGATCTACCCAATGCTTCATCCTCTCTCTTGCATCCATAAATGTACGCAAACTAACTCCAATCGATCCTCCACAACTCATCATGAATCCCAAAGATGATTGACTCTTTTTGTAATATCCTTGCATCACCAAATGTTGGGTGATGGGTTGTTTTCCATTCATCAACTTGAAAGGACTACAACCCATTGTGAAACTCTTCTACAAGTTACAATTGAATTGTGTCACATCTAATAGATCCGACCAATTAGTCTAATATGTTTGTACATAATGTCGCAAGTAGTCCTCCAACAGTCCATTGATGTGTTTTGTTTGTCCCTATGTCTGTGGATGGTAGTTGGAGCTTATCAATAACTTCATTCTAAAAAGTTTAAGCAATGTTGCCAAAAACTTCTCGATGAACCTTGAAACTCTATTTGAAACGGTTTTTAGTGGAAGAACATAATACTTCGATATGTTCTTAAAAAACATCTACGCCACCTCCTTCTCTTTGCAAGTCATCTTCATTGGTATGAAGACTACTTGCTTGGAAAAATGATCAACCAAGGTCATGATCTTGTTGTACCCCTATATTTTTGGAAGATATGTGATGAAGTCCATCGAGAGATTCACCCAAGGCCTCTCTGGAATTGGTAAATGCTGCAACAGAACTTCCTACAATCTAGTGCCAATCTTTTCTTTTTGAAAATAAGACGAGTCTAGACATAGTCTTCCACGTCTCACATCATACACTCCCAAAAGTATCCTCTCTCCAACAATGTCGACACCCCATGTTTTCCTAGGTAGCCAACCCAAGACGAGTCACAAGACTCCTTCAAGAGATCCTTATGGAGATTACTTGACTTGGGTACATAGAGGCATTCACTAAAATACAAGAATCCATCGTGAAGAGAAAATGTCATCGTGTTCACTTCCTCTATCTACTTCATGATGTTTTTCACAACTGCATCAACCTGTAGTCTTCCTTAATATTTCCTCGCAACTCTGTTAGCACATGAATCTAACTTCCATTTGGTGTAGGCAACTCGTCTTCCTCAAGTGCAGCTAACTGCACCTTCCTACTTAAGTTGTTTGTAGAAGCATTGATTTTTCTAGGAATATACTCAATGGACATATCAAATTAGGCCAAGAAGTCCTACTAACATGCATGCTTTGGGAACAACTTAGGTTGTGTGGAAAAACAGCTCATCCCAATGTTTTCGATCTTGACCACAAATCACCTACCCAACAAGTAATTCCTCCATACCTATAGACAATGCACAACTGTAGTGATTTCCTTCTCATGGACCAAGTACTTTCATTCATGGTCCTACAGCTTCCATCTCTCAAAATCCATGGGGTGCTCATCCTGCATAAAAAATACTCCTATGGAAAATTCTAAAGTGTCTATATTCACCTCAAACGGCTGCTCAAAGTTGGTTAACTTCAATACAAGGGTAGAGACAATTATGTGCTTTAACTCTTCAAACACAGATTTGCTCTTTTCTGTCCAATTCCAATATCTCTCCTTCAACAAATCTGTCAATGGTGTAGCAATATTGGGGTATCCTTCTTACATCATGCATGGTGCATGGCTCCTCCTACTCTACGATCGCAACAATCTTCGCAAGCTCCATGTGAATGCTTCCTTTCCCAATCCAATGGTCTAGGAAGGGTATTTTAGTCTACCCAAAAATTCACTTAGATTTCTTCAAGTACAATCAATTCTTTTGCAATGCCTCAAATATATCTACCTATTTTTTTTGTGCTCCTTTGTACTCTCGTTGTATAGTACGATGTCATCTAGATACACCATAACACACTTTTTGAAAAATGGCCTGAGAATGTCATTCATCAACATGAAGAAGGTGGTTAGGAATTGCATAGATCGCATGACATCACTAGGAATTCACAACTCCCATACTACATCACCATTGATGTATTTTCTTCATCCCCTTCCATGATCTGAACCTGATAATAGCCATGTCTCAATCCCAACTTAGAGAACACCTTAGCTTTGTCTAGTTTGTCAAAACAATCTACAACGAGTGTCAAAGGATATTTGTTCTTCATTGTTTGTGTGTTCAATGCACTGTATTCTAGGCACATCCTTTGTTCCATTATGTCCTTATTCTTTTGAAAAAGGATCGGGGCACCTTATGGGGACCTAGAAGGTTGAATGAAGATTGTGTCAATAAAATCTATCAATTGTCACTTCAGTTCTTCCAACTCATGTCCAGACAATTGGTATGGAGCTCTTGTTGATGGTTGCAACCTCGGCTCTAGCTCAATTTAGTGGTCAATGGTGCATCTTGGTGGGAGCACCTTAGGAAAATCGTCTGGCATCATGTCTGCAAATTTATCCAATAGTTTGGACAGTTTCAGTAGAATAGGTGTCCCCACTCTATCTTCCACATCTTCCCCAATGATTGTCTCATAAATATGTGATTGAGAGCATCGTGTTTCTCTCTTCTTGCTCAATGCAAAAACGATCTGCACTCCATGCAGAAACAATCTGCACTCCACCCTTAAGTTTTTCTATGGTTTTACACACAACCTACGTCTTCCATTCACTCCTTACAACCATCTTGTCTAACTATGGCACTGGAACAACTTTGTTCCTTCTAAGGAATTCTTGTCCAAAAATAACATCAAAGTCATCCATTGGAAAAACTATAAAGTTTGCATGTCTTTTCCAATCATCCAACTACACATGGACTGATGAAGCACCTCCTACTGCCATCCTTTCCTTAGCATTCACTACTTTCACTTTTGTCTTACTTGTTGCGATCTTTATCCCAAAATCCCTAGCCAAATCGGTCTGTAGAAAGTTGTGTGAAGCACCTGTGTCAACAAGTTCCTAAATTGCTCTACGATTGATGATCATCTCCACAAAACACAATTGGTGCATGTTCTTACCTTGACCATCTAAGGTGTTGATCCTTCTTCTACCCGAAAGACCTTGTCATGCATTATGCATTGCATCGAATGAACAACAATAGTATTTGCAACTCAACATACTTCTATGTTCACGTCTTCCTCTAGACTTCATGTGCCTCTATCCAAATTGTCCCATATCCAAGGCAGTGTTCACCAACTTCGTCTCAGGTTGTGGATGAGTGCCTAAACCAACGTCCCTTGAATTATCCACAACCTTCTATGGTCTATTACTATCATTTGTTTATGACCTTGCCTTTGTGTGGAACGAATGGCACCTGCACGGCCCCAAATCTATCAAGTGGCATTCCACCCCTCTTATGTTCATCATGGTGGAGGTTGCTCGACAACTTGAGCACTTTTCACAGTCAACCAACTCTATATTTGCAATGTTATTTGATACAAAATTCCATGTTGCTCGATAACTCGGGTGGATCGCAGCTATCCACCATTCTTAATAGTGTGTAGCACCCTGGTTGTTCGACTTAGTGGCATGGCTAGCCTGGTCCACTTAGCATGATGTTTTTTATGATTCTTTTTTCAAGAAAACATTGGGCCCTACAATTCACAAACAAATAGAATTACCTCATTTAAATGAATAAGAGAAGTTAGTATTCAATCCAAAATACATCTTAGTCGTCTAAGCTAAGTCCCTTCATCCAGAAGTGTCAATGAATATCTTATTAAATGGAAGAATCTTCCTAAAGATGAAGTTGTTGAACTTATGCTTATACTGAGGGGGGGTGAATCAATATAAGATATTGTTTACTTTATTTAACCATTCATCAATAATTCATTAGATAAGAAACAATAATCACACATAAACTCAAACCACAATGCACAATGTTTAACATGGAAACCCAATCGGGAGAAAACCATAAAACCTATATTTATAAATGTTTGTAGGCACCAACCTAGTGTTACAAAGAATGTATGCACCAACCTACCAAATACACCAATCTCCTTAACTGAGCACCAACCTGTTGGAGACACCAATCTCCTCAACTGAGCACCAACTCGGTAGCACCTATAGGAACTGACCTACTATTACAATATTTGCAAGCATCAACTTGTTGGAGACACCGGTCCTCTCACCTGAGCACCAACTCAACAAGATATGTGTAGACATCAATCCAATATCTTCATACACATAGTACTTATGACTTCACCTGCATTATTCACTCCATAGAAAATCCCTCAAACTCTAGCCACATGTAGCCTGCATTCCCTAGTGAGCCTCGTAACATCAATCCAAGAATATGATCTCAAACTGTAGCATCACAACCTCAAGATAGTGCACATTACATCATCGCAACCTTAAAACAACACACATTGCAACATCATGATCCTTCAGTCCTTCATAGAGCACCTTAAGAACAAGAAAATCCCAAGAAAACTCCTCAAACTTCTCTTGCACACCTTTAGATCCCAAAAAGACACCCCAGTTCCTTTAGCACACCTCATATCACTTATACACACCTCATACTTGATCTCTTGCTTGGTTTATTTATAAATGTGCACATCTATCATGTATTTATAGTGCTTATGTCCCCACTTTTAGGGCCAGCCTGTAAAGACTAGTTGAGTCGGCCTAAATTTTTTGACTAGGTTGCCGAATGGAAAAATTTATATCTCCTCATTCCTATGGATTTAGAGGGAATGTCATATACCATTGGAAATTTCTCAAAATAATATTTCCAACCATAAAACCTATGCTCCCATTTGATCTAGGTATCTAGGGTAAAAATTCCTTCAAATATAATGTATCCAAATTGAGCATCAATAATCCAAAAACAATGTTTCCAACAATCTTCATCTTGCAATATTTATCTTGGACATTTGTAGTCTCCCTATGTCTTTGAAATCAATGAAAACAATATTTCCAACAATATTCCCCTTTCTCATTGATGGAAACCCTTAGTCAATTTGAATACTCCCCATGTCTGCAACTTTCCTTGTGTTTGCAATTTTTCCTTTGTCTACAACTTCTCCCCCTTTGACATCAATGGAAAAGAGTTTCTCCCACTGAGATTGTGCTTCCCTTCAAGCACTCCAATGTTCAATTTAAAAGTATATATCTAACTGATCATTATCCAAGTTCTCTTTGCTACAAGTATTTAACATTGATCCTTCTATTTGATTGTTTTTATTGATCAAATCTTCCACTCCAAAGTCATGACAATGATCTTTTGAATAGGGTGAAGCTTTAGTATTGGCTTTATTTGAATTTGTTGCTTCCTCCACATTCCTTTCTGGCGAGGACCAATCAGATGACTTTTCTTGTCCAGAAGAGTACTGTAAACATGAATTTTCATTTTCACAAGGAAATTTCCCAGTCTTACCTTTTCTAGAAATGGGGTGTACATGTTTCGAGTGAGAATCAAAACAATGCTCTCTACCATATTCATCTATCTTATCACATCCTTTCTCATAAAAATCAGTTTCATCTCTCTTTGTTTCTTGATTTTTCTTTCTTTTCCAAACTTTTGAGTCTTCTTCTTTATATTTGGAAAGAACATCATCTTCCCTATTTTGTTTAGGAGGTCCTACTATGTTGCTTCTACAATAATGTTTTATGTGCCCATAGTTATTTGACTTATAATATCTAGTATTGTAATCAAGTAAAGGAGTGAATGAGATGTACTTTATGCTAACAAACCCATGAGAACTTATGGTTTTTTTACTCACATAGTCATCCTTTGAGGTCTTATAAAAACCTCTATTTCTATCTCTCACGTGATCACTTCTTCATAATCTCTACGATCTCTTTCCTTATGACCAAAATTATTGCAAGAAAAAAAAATAGCCAAGAAAGATATTTTTGTACCAAATTGTGAAAGGCCTTCTTGGTGGAATAACTCTTCTTAACTCATTCTTGTTATTTTTGTGAGAAGAATCATGTTTTTGTTGGTCATTTCCTTTCTTGCTACTTCTTTCATTGTTGATGGATCCTTTGAGAATATTGGCATGGTTTTTAGGCCTTTCTTCATTTTCCTTTTCCGATGGCTTTTTGACCTTATCACTTGCATATCCCTCAAGGTTTTATATTTTCGTCATAGCCTAGACCTATCTTGACGAATAGTGACCTTTACAAACTTAGACTATTATCTAAGATTTTGGTGCTCTTTCCAAACTTCAAGCTTCTATTCAACTGATCAACTAATTGGTTGTTTTATCTAGTTCCTTTCTTAAGGAAAGAATTTCAACTTCTAACTTCTTTCAATTTTCTTCATTTTCTTTCAATTGTCTTCTCACCACTTCTTCTATCATTTTTTCCTCTTCTAGTTGATTTTTAAGGATGATAATTTTCTTCTTTTTTTCTTCAAGATCGTGATCCTCCTCTTCATATTTATGCAATTTCTCTTTCTGATTTATTTTCTTTTTCCTAAGCATGTATATTTCTTCTAAGGAACGAACTATTTTTTCTTCAAGATCTTCTTCTTTTGAATCTGACTTTTATTTCTGATTATCTTCTTTTTCTTCATTTGCAAGATTTGTTTCCATGGTTATAGAGGGATATTCTTCTTCATCGTCACTATCTTCCATATATGCATATGGGCACTTAGTAGCAAAATGTCTTATTCTACCACAATTAAAGTATTTGAAGGGTGTCTTACCTTTGTATTTTCTAGGTCCTCCTTTTAGCTTTCTCAGAAATTGTGCTTCTTTTTTCTCTGATTTACAGCTGGAACAATCATTGGATATATCTTTATAAATGTTTTGTAGCTTGTCCCAAATATGCTTAAATGATGTACACTTCATTACATTGACAGTCTTAGAATCTAATAAGCCACTCAAGATGACATTTATTGTTTTTTCATTTTTTTCACTTGACTCCTTCCAATCTTCATTTGTATAACCTATTGTGATTGATTCTCAAATATCAAACCCAAGTGCCTTCAAATATGTCTTCATTCTTATACTCCATGATGCATAGCTTGTTCCATCGAACAAAGGAGCTTTTCTTATAGGGAGACCTTCTTTACAATCCATATGTGCTCAAGATCTACCTTCCATTGGTTAAATTGTTTATGAAGGAACCTACTCTGATACCAATTGTTGAACTTATGCTTATACTGAGAGGGGGGTGAATTAGTATAAGATATTTGAACATTTACTTTATTTAACCATTCATCAAACATTCATTAGCTAAGAAACAATAATCGCACATAAATTCAAACCACAATGCACAGAGT
>ML824990.1:8119-19083 GCA_009831015.1 Picea engelmannii
TGACATGTCTAACGGTTTGAAAAGAGTAGATGACCATTGTCTTTGATTGTTGGTTGGGTTCGTTGTAGTGGTCTTAGAGCTAGACATGATTCTTAAAGGAAGGGTCTTCCCAAAAAGTGATTTGACAACAGGAGAGTTCTTGGGAGGCTTCCTTCTGAAAGACAAAGGAGGATTATTGAACCTCTTTTTAGTTTGTGGAGTTGTCGGATAGTTTACTTAAAACTATCAAAGAAAAAGGAAAACACCCTAGTGGAGTCGGCAGGTAAGCTTGTAAGATAAGGTTCTTGAGGCAAGGCTTACCGAAAAGATTTGTCATTTGAGGAGAAGTGACTCAGTCTTCCCCGGCAATGGCGCCAAATTGTTATTGCACATTTTGTAGGGAGGACAGAAGCTTGAAGTTTGTAGGTCAAACTGGCGTAACAGGAACCTATCCCATCCAATGTCACCACGATGGGGAGGTTCTTTCTCTTTAGGGCGGTTAAGGCCCAGGGGAGACATCCCCGGTAACCTGGAGTTTTGAAGGGAAAAAGAATAGTAGGTCAAAGACAAGTTTCCCTCTTTCACAAGTTACCACCAAAAGATAGTCCCGGCTAAACAACCAATAAAGATGAATAATAACCAATAATATTCTCACAACCGCCACTATCGACAATAACCTGACATACCTTTCCCTCAGAAGTGCATCTGGTTCGAAAAATATTTGTTCGAAGCCAAGAATATTCATTTTCGCTACCTTGTCTTTGCTCTTTTTTGGGAATCAACATTGACCTTTATATCATGATACTCTCCCCCATATAAGGTGGGACTTCATATTCAGGGTCTTCTTTATTCTTAGCTTGGACGAAGTTCAAACTAAGTTGTTGTCCTTGCTTCGTCTCTTGCATGATATAAATTAGGAATTCAACTGTTCGATGACCCTCTACACGACACATGAAACACACGTAAGGTCGTCCTCTTCCACCACCATAACCTCTACCCCTCTGAAATCCTATTCCTCGTGGATGACTGAGGTTACCTTGTCGAGTATCTTCTGCTTTCTCAACTTCTTAGGATGATTCATCTGTGCGATAGTTAAAACCACTCCGTGAGGTAGATGATGTACCCCTCCTTGCTCCTCTATTCCTTTGATCAAATTTTCGATTGAGATTTTCCTCGGCCTTTAAGGCTAATTGATATGCCCCTTCCATGATGTCAACTCTATGCATGCTTAGTTCATCTTGAATAGAAAAGTTCAAACAAATCACATACCTTGCAACCAATTTCTCATCATTTTCCTGGTGATCCACGCAAATGAACAAATGATAAAACTCGTTTGGGAGTTCGTCCATGGTGGATAGGTTCTGCTTCAAGTTATGAAATCTATGAAAAAGGGTATGGGCATAGTCCAGAGGAAAAATATTTTCTCACAATTTTTATTCCATCTTGCTCCAGGTCTTAATTTGGTCTTTTCCTTTTCTTACTATGTCTTTCTGCACATGATCCCACTAGATCATGGCGTGACCCTTGAGCTTGGTGCATGCAAATTTCATGTTCTTTTCCTCTAGCATAGGATGCCATTAAAAAAAAAAATCCATGGCGTCAAGCCAATATATTAAGTCCTCTGGTTTAAGATTCCCTGCATATTCTAAAACTTCCATGGTGATTCTATCATTTCTCCTTTATAAATCCCTAAGCATCCTTTATTCAAAAGACATGTTCTCTAATTGTTCTTCTTGATGTTCTTGATGTTCTTCTTCATGATCTATATGTTGATAAGACACATATATTTGTATTATTCTCTAACTAGCGAGCATGCTTATAAGATTTTGCAGTTTCCTTTGGAGGATTTTCATATCTCTGCACATCTGAACAAAACCCGATCTTCCTCTTCCTCTCCCAACCATCTTTCGGCTTTGATACCAGATGATGATGATGTAGCCAAAACCTGAGATTCATTCACAATATCAAATAAACCATGAAAACAAATGAGAATGGAAAAATAACTCTCTTTTATTATAATGGAAGTTCAATGCATTATAACTACTATATGATATTTTTTAGAACAACTATTTTTAGAAAAACAACTAATTTTTAGAAAAACAACTATTTTTTTAGAAAAACAACTAAATTTAGAAAATTCTCGCCTGACTGTAAAATTGACCACTAACTAAGAGATAAATGGAGGGACACTATTTTTCAACTCTTTTTTTTTATTAAGTTCATAAACTAAGAGATAACTGATAATTGAAAATTTAAAAATTCCTGTAAAAACACTAAAACTTCAATTAGAGGCCTTATATGAAGGAATTTGGCCCCGGAAAAGTGCCAAAACAATGTTTGATTGGATATATCCAATTGGCGCAACAGTGAACTCTTTGAGACACAACTCCTCATAAAATCTTAGCCCAAACAAATAAACGAGTCCAAATTTATCACCCTCTTAAAAGCCCCAAAAAATCCGTGCATCAAGTTGTGGGAAGGTCATGTTAAGCCACACTCCCTTAGATGTGTGATGAAAACTAATACTTGCTTGATCATGATGTTAGTTCGATAAATAGTTATTCCTATAGGTTATATCTGGAGTTAGGTTAATATCGTTGATCCTCCAAGATAGTGCAACAAAGGAAAGGGTAGAAAGTGGAAGATGGAGGTATGTTAGGGAGGAAGGATGATTCAAATTTGGTTGATAATGATACATGTGGATTCGATGTGCCACTCTTATTTCCTTACTTGGTTCCTACTCTATTTAGAACACTTGTTTTAATTCACTTAAAATAATTGAAGTGTGATAATCAATGATAGATAAATTATTTTGATTTTGTTAATATAATTACTTAATGAATTATTTGCTAAACTAGATTATTAATTACTCAATATATGATTTGATGATTATGGAAAATATATTACATACATATAAATATCTAGTAGCATTAAATACCCTCCTAGCCTTTAATTATTGGTATGATCTGTTGACATAAATCTATGGAAAAACAAGCTTGAGATATTGGAGTGTTGAGATATATGTGGAGGTTGATTATTTTTTGAAGGGAAAAAACTTCCCTTGAACTATGATAAAGTGGATCTATGCCACTGAAGTGTTTAACATGAAGGATTATTGACGGATTGCAGTTGTGTTTACTCAAAAAACCTCAGAATGATCTAGCGTGCAAAACTCGAATAGAATAAATCAAATAGAATAAGAGGCACTATTGATTGTTTAGTCCATGAAGTTTTGTTGTAGTAAATTACATGAATAAACTATTGGGAAACATATTAGCTAATTTTTTAATCAATTTTAAATAAAATTATTTAAATTTAATCTACTAACTACATGTTAATGTTAATTTTTGTAATGTTGATATTAATTGTTGTACTATTTATGATTGTGTGTCATGCTAGAGAGCCATAATGCAATGTTTGTTTCTTAGGTGTTGTTATTGCACAGTTTGTAGCTAGGTCAAATGGCTAGAAGGTAAAGGCCAAACTGGCATAACAGGGAGCTACCCCACCCAATGTCACCACAATGGGGAGGTTCTTTCTATTCAGGGTGGTTAGCCCAGGGGAGACATCCCCGGTATCCTGGGGTTTTAAAGAGGCCAAAGTATAACGGTCAAAGTAAAAGTTCCTCCTCACAGGTTACCACCAAGATCAAATAGTCCGGCTAATCAACCAATAGTGAAGTGTAGCCCCAAATGAGAACACCTGCCCGGAACAAGACAATGGCAAAACAATATATGCAGGCTATAATTCAATGGGTTAGTACTTCATATAACTATCTGATGTCAATAGATTAGAAATTATAACAATAGATATCAATGAGATCAGTGTTTATCAATATAGGAGTGGAAAAGTATCAATTCATCAATAAATATTGAGATGATGTAGCCAACAATATATTTAATCAATCCCTTACTCAATAAATGCTCTTAAACCATCATCTAATTGCTTGTAAAGAAAAATGTTGTGTCAAGATGGAATGACCAAGAGTGACGTCAACCTAATTAGGGTTAGTTTGTTAGTTAGGGTTTCAAATTTAAGAGTTTTGGGAGTTTTTTCATACTTTCACTTCAACATTGGGGAGTTGAGATCAATGCCTAAGGGTAAATGGAGTCAATTAAAGAGAGGACGCAAAGTTGAAGGGATAAAAGACTAAGGACGAGAGGGAAGGGTTCTAAGGTGCTGCAACTGCAGGGCCCTAGAATGAAAACCCTAGGGGAAAGAGGCTCACTTCATTGTTTCTTAAGCAAGGCCTCGTGCTCTTTCCTCCTTCCTCAGGTTAAACTTGGCAAAACGGCTAGCATAGAAGATAAGTTAATACAAGAGAGTGAGGTGAGGGAGAGTGTTGCAATGGCAAGGCCCTATCACCAAACCCTGTAAGCAGGACGACCCTAGGTGTAGTTAACCTAGGCCTGGAACATCTCCTCCTTCTTGATTCTTAAAATGAACGGCTAGAACAACAGAAGAAGCAATAAGAGTGTAGTAATGGCTAGGCTCTTCCTTCCTTCTTCAATGGTTGAATATTTCTCTTTTAGTGGACATGAAACAAGGACCTACTTGTGTGCTTGTCACCTAGGGTTTTAAATCAACAAAATTTATAAATAAATGCAAGAATATACGCCTACAACCATTCAATTAAGAAGTTTTGTAGAAAAAAAAACTTACATATCATGAAGAAATAACATTGCAAACCCTAGTTGTAAATCTTCCTTCAAGAGAAATGCCAAATATGCCAAGAAAATCCTTCCTTCAACAAATACGCCTCACTTAAAAGATCAAATACCGAACAAGGGCGCAAAAATCAGATCTCACAAGAGAGTGAGTTGTGTGTTAATGTCAAAATGAGGGAAAAACTCCTCAATATATACCGTATCATGACATTTAATTAAATTTTACGTCATAAAATTAGCCGACAAGGCTTTAAACAAAAATCATATTGTTTTTACATAAAATGTTCTTTTAAAACCCTGAATGAGCAAAAGATGAGATGTCAAGCCCTCCTGGGGGAGACGTTAGGCCTTTTTGGGGCCAGTGCAGCATCCAAAAGCCAGACGTTAGCCCTCCCTGGGCTCTACCAAGCTGCCACACATGCCAACAACCCTGTCCATCTCTGCCATGATGACGTCACAAGCCTCCTGGTGATGTCCTGGGTCATCTGGGGCCAACATTCCACTGCAAGTGGGTCAATCCCCGTAGGTCCAGCTCAACCAAAGTATCCCTGATGGAACATCCTTCTTCTTCTCGTGTGAAAAAGCTCGTTTAAACACTGTCCTGTCTCTGCCCCTGATGGGGTCCCAACAACCATCTGATGGGCTCTTCAGCCCCATGGAGGTTCGAGCTAATCATCTCCCCATGTGTACCGGTCCAACTGGTACCTGTTCGTTGGGCATGGTCCTTCACATCAAAAACTTCGCCCTCCATGGGCTCATTAGTCACAAGGATCATAGCAATGTGAATCACATTTCATCATTAATGTTATCAAACATATGCATAAAAACCCTGATATATCTTTCAATAGCTCAAAGGTATTACAAAGACCTACAATACAAGGCTGAAGAAAAAGGCAAAACACCCTATTGGGCTAGTATCCAGAAGAAAAGGAAGGTCTCCAAGGGGTATCATCCAAGCCATGTAAAACGAGGTGATGTGGTCAAGGGATGTCCAGACATACTGGTAGAGTGAGAGACAGGGATGCATGGTATTATCTGTGGGTGCCTTTGTAGAAGGCGAGCTGTACCCGTCATGAATGCAATTTTTAATAATCCCTTTATTGCCTTTATTGTTTTCTTTTCTTTGTTTGATGTTTCTTTTTATTTTTATTTCAAGGACTAACTAGAGGACACTGCCTTGGCGTGGTGACCAGAGCTGATAGTGTTATCCACAAGCACTTTCACAGAAATGATAAAGTTGGCTCGTGATGAGACCACCTTTCCCTTGGCCATGCAACCAAAGGTCACTGCCTTGGCATGGTAACCAGATGGTGGCAATGTCACGTTGTTAGGTACCCATGAACATAATAGGCTAGCTTGTGATGAGACCCCCTATCCTCTTTTCTAGGCCTTTCTTTTTATTACCTTCTCGGGGATCCCTGGGCAATGCATCTCTAGGTTTCATTTTTATGGATTTTATCTTTTGGTAGCTGCTTTTACCTTTTGGGCCTTTAGCCCCTTCTTCCCACGAGATAAGGTGCAACCCTACAAACAGATCATCCTAATGCCCGGACTAGGGAAATGGGGCAGATGAGCGGGAGATAAGATGAAAAAGTGATGATGGGAGCGGACGATGGCTCTTTAGAAAATCCCCGTTGGAAAACCAAAACCTATGGGTACAGGCTTTCCAGGACACCGTGTCAATCCCCCAAATCATGGTCAAGTGGGTTAATGTAAGATCCAGGCAATCGTCAGAGATAAAAGGAGTAAGATGCATATATCTAAAGGTTATAATGATCAAAAGTGACACATACAATGATACCCAGACCAATTACCTCATGGAGCAAGAGCATTCTCCGATACAAGATGAGGCCGATGGTGATGGATGTTTTTGCTGCTGACAAGACGAGTCTGGTGAAAGAAAAGAAGGATGGGCCCTCTAGGGCAATGCTCAGGTCAATCCTGCTCTCGATACTCCATGTCTAGGATCTGTGGGCCTCGAGACATGATCTTTTAGTTATCGGTAGAAATCGGGGATAACATCTGGCTCCAACTCGGGGAAATGTGCTCACCGTAGAGAGCATGAGAACCTCATCATCTCTGGCATAACCTGCAGACCTGCTCAACTCGATAGAGGCATCAGTAACAAAGATGGGGCGGTATTGTCACCCCGCATATTTAGACATTTATATACTGAAAAATAATCAACAATGCAAAGCAAACTACTTACCTACACTTACCTTTGGCTAGATGTTTGGTGTAGTCAAATAACCAATGAAGCTAATCCAACAATGTCCCATGATACCTGCCTTTGTGCTTAATCATAAACCAAAACAATGAGAAATCAAGCACAAAAATGACATGGGTTAGAACATGTATCAGATCATCGAGAATCTTAAAGTCTAACTCATGGAGGTGGGTGGTTGGGATAAAAATTTTCCAAGTCCATCTCTGAGGAAAGTACTCAATCCACTTCACGAGAGGATCATGAAAAATGCAAGGTCCAGAAAACTGACTCGAAGGGCCTGCAAATTGGCTACCTAGGACATCCTCACGCTTTGAAGTCAAGGAAGGGATCCACAAAGATCTAGTAAATGACTAGCAAACTATCAAGGGAAAGTTGAAAAACTAGGATAACTGACTCAAACTTGCATACACAACGAACCCTTGGAGTCTAGGGTTTGCCTAGGAGGAGACTCAACATAAAAAAAGTACTTCCCAACTACACCTTTAATGGAAAAGCAAGGTAAAGTAAAAATAGGTGACTGGAGTGAGAAGTCATGAGAATCCTTCTTTAAGCAAACAACGTTCTTACTTGTATTAAAATCTGAGCAGAGTGGTGATTGATGATCATCTTCATAAAATAAATACAAATGCTCAGAGGAACAGTCATCAAAGTCCTCAAGGTATGACTGAAAATCATCAGGGAAACAAGGTACTGGGTCATCCTTGGGTTTGGAGAGTATGGGTAAAAATTTCATCTCCTTGTCCCAGCTGGTCAAAAGTAACTTGATGTGATATTTGTAAAGGCAATTCTTGGAGATGACTCTCAATGTCATAGATGGGACCCATGTCATAGCCAACTATATTCCACCTACGTCTTCCAACATGTATGAACTCATCAATATCAACTATTTCAGTATCAATATCATAATATGGAGGATTTAAAACACTCATATGCGTATCTGTCTCCTCCTCCCTTTCCAAATCATAAAGTAGAAAATTATCAAGATTTCGGGGAGAAGGGTAACTTACTGTTTCTTCTTGTGCAGGAGCTTTGAGGATTTTGGTGTTTTCAGTATGCGTCATTGTTTCATCCTCATGAAATGCTCCTTTGTGCTTGATTGTACAGCAAGGAACATCCACTTCGTTCAAGGCTTCCATTTCTCCCTCACTCTTTGAATCATTGAACAAGATGTCATTGGAATCCCTAAAAGGAAAACAACTAACCTCATCATCTTTTTGTTGCCTAGGAGAAACAGACTCATAGATTGCTTCATCAAAGGGAGGGGCACTTGTTGATACTTCATTAGTTAGTTTAGGTTCTGCTTCCTCGGCCATGTCTTTAGGAATCTCAGGTTGAATGCTGGTTTGTTCACCTTCTTCTTGGATATCATCAATAAAGTTTTCACGGGCAAACAAAATTTCCATATTAAAATTACCTGAAGTGAAGATATCTTTTATCCTGGATAAGGAGATGTTCTGTTCAATTCTTTTATCCATGTTGTATGCTTCATCGTGTGTGCTTGGGCTCTTTTTACTGAGGGGAAAACCTAGGTGTTCCAGGAGCGCATGGGTATATATATGGTCAATGTACTTGTTTTCAAGACGATGGCCCTCAGGAATCTGATATAGAGTGCGCTCAAACCTACTCTGGAAGTTCTAGAGGATTTCATTCTCAGTTTGTCTTATATGCTCAAAAGTTTTTAGTAGTACTGTGATGTCTTCTAAGTGAATACCCCATTCTTCGAGAAATATTTCTTCCAACTGGTTCATAGTGGTGATGCTAGCATCAGGAAGGTCATGATACCATTTTTTAGCATTTCCACAAAGAGTGGTGGAAAATTTTTTCATCACTACGTCTTTGGCATCATCATCGACAGGGTGGAGTCTAAAATAAGAATAAAATTCATCCATATGAAAGTCATCTCTTTCCCCATCTCCCCCAGTGAATCTAGGGAGCCATCTTTCGGATATTCGGGGCATTTTTCTGATGTCCAGAGGCTTGTAGTTCTCGGGATCCCATTGTGAAGTCATTGTTGGCTTCGTCATCAATGGAATCGCCAGATAATTTTCTTGAAACTATCAAAGAAAAAGGGGAATAACACCCTAGTGGAGTCGCTAGGTAAGCTTGTAAGAAAAGGTCTTTGAGGCAAGGCTTACCGAAAAGGTTTGTCGTTTGAGGAGAAATGACTCAGTGTTCCTCGGCAACGGCGCCAAAATGTTATCGCACAGTTTGTAGCTAGGTCAAATGGCTAGAAGGTAGAGGCCAAATTGGCGTAACAGGAACCTACCCCACCCAATGTCACCACAATGGGGAGGTTCTTTCTATTCAGCGAGGTTAGCCCAGGGGAGACGGCCCGATAACCTGGGGTTTTGTAGAGGCCAAAGTATAAAGGTCAAAGTAAAAGTTCCTTCTCACAGGTTACCGCCAAGATCAGATAGTCTGGTTATTCAACCAATAATGAAGTGTAGCCCCAAATGAGAACACCTGCCTCGCCTTTAAAATAACCTATTTAACCTATTTATTCCATCCCTTAACTTTCCCATTGCCCATGACTAATCCAATACCTACAACATTTTGATGTTGAAATCAAAACCCAAGAACACCTTGCTAATATCTTTTCCCCTCGTAGTTTCCAAACAACTCTTTATGGAATCTTATATGCAACGAAACCCTCGAGTACACAAGCCAATATTTTAAATTACAGCTACAGAATAACATGAGGAATTCAAGTAAGTTGTTGTGGTTTCTTCATCACCTTTTGAAGTCAGGAAAATAAATTCTTTTTTCCTTTTTCTTTCAAAGTTGTGTACAAGTTGCATTAGTTTTTAATTTTCCCCTTTTATGGAAGTTTTAGCCAACGATTTATTTCTGCTTTCTCTCCTTTCTGGCACACTTTCCTCCTATGTTAGATATACCACTCCCACTTGATCTATCATATTTCCGCTATTTAGAACGACATCTTGAAAACAAGACATATAAACTTCATGGATAAATTCAAGATTCCTTCTTATTACCTCTTCCGGTAGAAGCTGGGCTATAATATCATCAAACCTGAGTTTGAGTTTATTATCTTTTGTAGCTCCCGATATAACTACTGTGAGATTTTCCCATTAACCCGCGAGACAACTCAATAGGATCATACATCTCTCCTCGAAATATAGTTTGTTTCCAATTGATTCAAGAGGATTTACAATTGAGTTAAAGATGTTAAAATGTTTGGCCAACTTATCCCATTGTTCATCTTAAGATTGTAAAGTTTCATTCTAAAATATATCGTATTTACTAGCGAATTTTCCTCGTATAGAAATTGCAACTTGTTCCCCGAGACTTTTGCTGAATATGCATCCTAAAATATCATGAGAACTAAATCAATTTTTTTTTTATAACAAATCAATCATATTGAGAGATATTTTTCATCTTAATAACAGATATATGAATATAAAGATCTATTTGAAGAAATATCTCTATATTGATCTTCCATGGGTTAAAAGTATTTTTCATGAGCTTTTATTTTTAGTGCTTGAGGTTGTATTTCTCATATTTTTTTCCAAAAATGTGTACTGTTATCGTACAGTTTGTAGTTGAGGTCACAGGCTAAGGGATAAAGACAAACTGGCATAACAGGAACCTTCCCCACCCAATGTCACCACGATGGGGAGGTTCTCTCTTTTTAGGGAGGTTAGCCCAGGGGAGACATCCCTAACAACCTGGGGTTTTGAAGATTCTAAGATATAAGGTCAGAGTTAAAGTTTTCCCCCTCAAAGGTTACCACCAAGATCAGAAGGTCCGGCTAATCAGCCAATAATGAGGTATATTCCCAAATGAGAACACCTGCCTGTAACAAAGCAACAATAGAAAAATATATATGCAGGCTATATACAAAGGGTTAGCACTTCATATGACCATCTGATATAATTTAACCAATGTAAAGCAATAGATATCAATGAAATCAACGTTCACTCAATTATCTATGAAAAGAGCATTAATTCATCAATAACTATATAGATGACAAAGCCATCAATGTATTCAATCAACACTTCAATCAACAAATGCTTTAGATCATCACTCAATTGCTTATAAAAGTCAAAGCTTGTTGCATAAAAAATAACCAA
>ML824990.1:56072-66342 GCA_009831015.1 Picea engelmannii
CCAAGCAGTCATCAGAAATGAAAGGAGCCTAATGCATATATAAGAAGGTGATAACAATCAAATATGACACATACCAAGATACCTCGGACCAATTACCTCATGGAGCAAGAGTCCTCTCCGATGCAAGTCCAGGCCGGTGGTGATGGAAACTACTACTGCTGACAGGACAAATTTGATGAGGAAGAAAAGATATGGGCCCTCCAGGGCCATGCTCAAGTCAATCCCTCTCTCGGTACTCCATGTCTAGGACCATGTGGGCCTCGAGACATGATCTCCTAGTTATCCCTAGATATCGGGGATAACAGGCTGGATCATGATGAGACTCCCTTTCTGTTGGTTATGCCACCAAGAGCCACTACCGTGGCATGGTGACCATTTGTTGGTAGTTTCATACCGCTACATGCCCATGGACCTAATAGGTTGGCCCCTGATGAGACCCCCTATCCTCCAACTAGGTGTTGATTTATTATATTTTATGGGTCCCTCTGTTTCTTGCTAAGAATCTTTTTATTTCTTTCGCAGGGATCCCTAGGAGAAGCTTCTCAAGGTTTCATTCTTTTGGATTTTGTATTTTTCTAGCTATTTTTACCCTTTGGGCCTTTAGCCCCTTCTTCCCACAAGTCAAGGTACAACCCTTAGATATTTGGCCAACCAAATGCCTGGACCAGTGTAGTGGGATGGATGAGTGGGAAAAAGATGGAAGGTGGTAAGTATGGTGGGAATGGAAAATGACCTCTCATGAATCCCCCTAGTGGCAACTCAAACCCTATGGGAACTAACTTACGAGGGCATCCTATCATTCCCCCCAGGTATGGTCAATTGGAAAGGCATAAGGTCTAGGCACACGTTAGAAGCAAAAAGAATTAAATGAAAATATTCAAAAGATTAGAGTGACACATACCATGATACTCGGACTCATTACCTCATGGAGTAAGACCCAGGCTGATGTGATGGATGTTGTTGCCACTGACAAAGTGGAGGTGTTGAAGAAGAAAAGGATGGGCCCTCCAGGGCCATGCTCAAGTCAATCTGGCTCTCGGTACTACATGTCTAGGACCTGTGGGCCTCAAGACATAATCTCCTTAGTTATCCCTAGGATAGGGGATAACATCTGGCTCCAACTCGCGGACATGTGTTCACTATAGAGCACATGAGAGCATCAACATCTCTGGCATAACCTGGGACCTGCTTGATCTCAACATAATACTATTAGTATTCATTTGGGGTGGTGATATCACCCCCGACTCCTATACATATAATACAGAGAATGAAAGCAAGCATATGTACAAATGGAAATGCAAACTACGCTAGCTTGAAATGAAAATGGTATGTACAATGAATGCAAATGCCTACCTACTTACCTCTACTTACCTGTTGGTTGAAGTCTAGGTGTAGTCAAATAGCTAGTGAAACCATCCTAGCAATTTCTCCCCATACCTGCCTATGTGCTTCATCATAAACCAAAGCAGTGATAAGTTAAGAAAAAAAAAACATGACTTAGAAAAATTATTGTATCATTGGGAATTCTAAGGTCTAGGTCATGGAGGTGGGGGGGAGGGAAAAATCATGTCAAGTCATTCTCTCAGGAAGGTTCTCAAACTACTTTAGGAAAGGATTGTGAAAAGTCAAAGGTTCAAAATATTGACTCAAAAGGTCTGAAATCCGACTACCTTCGACGTCCTCACAATCTAAAGCCTGGGAAAGGATTGGCAAGGACCTAGAAGATGACTGACAAACTATTAAGGGAAGGTTGAAGGACTGAAATGACATTCTTCTTCTTGAGGTATTCAACCTACCCTTGAACTCTAGGGTTTGCCTCATAGGAAACTTAATAAAAAATATATACTTCCAAACTACACCTTTAATGACAAAACAAGATAAAGTAATTGAAGATAAGCATCCCCTCTCACAAGTCACAACTGATCAAAAAGTCCTGGTTTTATAACCAATGAAATTATAATATATCAAAGTGTACCTGCCAAGAACAAAGCAACAAGAAACTATATATATTTGCAAGTAGACTTGATGGTTAGAACTTCATAAAACCATAGAATTTCTCGATAAAACCAATTCGCTGAATATGATGAAGTAAACACAAAATTATAACAACAATCTTTATAGAGAAATACTTCACATTAAATACCTTGAAATAGAGATTCAAAATAACTAAGAATCATTAACCATTGAAATCATAATACAAGCATTTGTTAGAAACAAACAAGACAAGGTATAAATCATCCTTTTCAATTGCTTTTATGAGGTTTTAATGTTGCATTTAATCGCTGTATCTTACTTTAGTAACAACATCAATATTTTTAGTAGGTTAGGCTATTCTAGGGTTAGGAATAGTTAGTAAGAAGTTCAAAGAATAGGTTTTGAAGGGCGTTTTGATCAATTTCTCAAAAGAGGACTTGTTATCGCACAGTTTGTAGCTAGGTCAAAAGGCTAGGGGATAGAGGACAAACTGGTGTAATAGGAACCGTCCCCACCCAATATCACCTCAATGGGGAGGTTCTTTCTATTTAGGGAGGTTAACCCAGGGGAGACGTCCTCGGTAACCTGGGGTTTTGAAGAGGCAAAGAGATAAAGGTTAAGGTTAAAGTCCCTCCTCACAGGTTACCACCAAGGTCAGATAGTCAGGCTAATCAGCCAATAAATGAAGTGTATGCCTAGATGAGAACACCTGCGTGGAACGAGACAATAGCAAAAGAATATATTCTGTCTATAATTGAGTGGGTTAGTACTTCATGAAACTATTTGACATCAATATATAAGCAATTAAACAACAAATATCAATGAAATCAACGTTTTATGAATATAGCAATGTAGAGGTATCAAGTCATCAATAACTATTGAGATGATGTAATCAACAATGTATCTAATCAATCTTTTACTAAATAAATGTGTTCAATAATCATCTAATTGTTTATCATTTAAAGATGTTGCGTCAAGATGGAATAACCAAGTGTGACGTCAGCCTAGTTAGGGTTAGCTAGTTAGTTAGGGTTTCAAAATTTAATGTTTTGAGAGTTGGTTTGAGCACTATCACTTCAACGTTGTGTGTCTAAGATCAGTGCCTAAGGGTAGATGGAGTCATTTAAGGAGAAGACAAAAGGTTGAAGGAATAATAGGCTGAAGGCAAGAGGGAAGGTTTCTAGAGTGTTGCAATGGCAGGGCCCTAGAATCAAAACACTAGGGGAAAGAGGCTCAGTTCGGTGTTGCTTAAGAAAGGCCTCGTGCTCTTTCCTCCTTCTTTAGGTCAAATTTGGAAAAACGGCTAGCATATGAGAAGATAACCCTAGAATATGGATGGCCCTAGGTGTAGATAACCTAGCCCTGGGATGTCACCTCCTTCTTAACCTTTAAAAAACCAAAGCTAGCTTAAGGGAAGAAGTGAGAAGAGTGTAGCAAAGGCTAGGCTCTTTCTTCCTTCTTCAATGGCTGAAAATTTCTCTCTAAGGGGACATGAAACAAGAACCTACTTCTGTGCTTGTAACCTAGGGTTTTAAAATCAGGAAACTTATAAGTAAATGCAAGAATATAAACCTACAACCATTCAATTAAGAAGTTTTGGAAGAAAAACACTTACATATCATGATGAAAATCATATGCAAACCCTTGTTGTAATACTTCCTTCAAGAGAAATGCCAAATATGCCAAGAAAATCCTTCCATCAACAAGTGCGCCTCACTTTAAAAGACCAAATACCCAAGTAGGGCACAAAAATCAGACCTCACAAGAGAGTGAGTTGTTTGTTATGTCCAAATGAGGGAAAAACATCCTCAATATATAGTGTATCATGACATATAATTAAAATTAGGTCATTAAAAATAGCCGACAAGGTTACAAACCAAAATCATACTAGTTTTACATTAAATGCTAAGTAAAAGACATAAATGAGCAAAAAGTGAGATGTCAAGCCCCTTTGAGGGAGATGTTAGGCCCTTTTGGGGCTAGTCCAGCATCCAGAAGTCAAACGTTAGCCCTTCCTGGGCTCCTCAAAACTGCCACACGTGCCAGCCGTCCTGTCAAACTGCCACACGCTCAAGGTGACGTCAAGGCCTCATGGGTGACCTCCTGGTCATGAAAGGGAAATGCTCCATCTGAGAGGGGTTAACCCCCCCTGCACTGGGCTCATCCAAAGTGTCCTACGTTGAACGTCCTTCTTCTTCTCATGTGCAAGAGCTCAATCAGTCATTGTCCTGTCTCGCCCCTGATGGGGTCCCAACAACCCTCTGTTGGGTTCTTCAAAGTTCAGCTCCATGGAGGTCCGAGCTAATCATCTCCCCATGTGTACCGGTCCAACTGGTACCTGTCCGTCGAGCATGGTCCTGCACATCAAAAACTTCGCCCTCCATGGGCTCATTGGTAACAGGGATCATAGCAATGTCAATCACGTTTCATCATTAATGTTATCAAACATATGCATAAAAACCTTGATATATCATTCAATAGCTCAAAGATATTACAAAGACTTACAATACAAAGCCGAAGAAAAAGACAAAATACCCTATCGGGCTAGTATCCATAAGGAAAGGTAAGTTTCCAAGGGGTATCATCCAAACCATGTAAAACGAGGTGATGTGGTCAAGGGATGTCTAGACATATGGGTAGAGTGAGAGATAAGGATGCATGATATTACCTACGGGTGCCTTTGTGGAAGGCGAGTTGTACTCGTCATGGATGCAATTCTTTCCAAGCCCTTTATTGCCTTTATTCTTTTCTTTTCTGTATTGCTTTCCTCCTTTTTTTTTATTTCAAGGAATAACTAGAGGACACTGCCTTGGCGTGGTGACCAGAGCTAACAATGTTACCCACAAGCACTTTCACAGAGATGATAAGGTTGGCTCGTGATGAGACCCCCTTTCCCTTGGCCATGCAACCAAAGGTCACTACCCTGGCCTGGTAACCAAACAGTGGCAATGTCACACTGTTAGGTACCCATGAATATAATAGGTTGCCTCGTGATGAGAACCCCTATCATCTTGGCTAGGTCTTGTTTTTGTTATTTTTCTTCGGGTCCCTGTTGTTTCTTGCTGAGAGGCCTTTTATTGCCTTCTCGCAGATCCCTGGGCGAGGCATCTCTAGGTTTAATTTTTATGGCTTTTATCTTTTACCAACTACTTTTACCTTCTGGGCCTTTAGCCCCTTCTTCCCAAGAGATAAGGTTCAACCCCACAAACAGATCGTCCTAATGCCCAAGCTAGGGGAATGAGACAGATGAGTGGGAGATAAGGTGTAAAAGTGATGATATGATGGCAGCGGATGATGGCTCTTCCGAAACCCCCCCGGTGGCAAAGAAAAACCTAGGGGTATAGGCTTGATAGGACACCCTGTCAATCCCCCCAACCATGGTCAAGTGGGTGAATGTAAGATCCAAGCAGTCGTCAGAAATAAAAGGAATTTGATGCGTATATCTAAAAGTTATAATGATCAAAAGTGACACATACCATGATACCTGGACCAATTACCTCATGGAGCAAGAGCCTTCTCCAATACAAGACCAGGCCGAAGGTGATGGATGTTGCTGCTGTTGACAAGACAAGTTTGATGAAGGAGAAGAAAGATGGGCCCTCCAGGGCCATGCTCAGGTCAATCCTTCTCTCGGTACTCCATGTCTAGGACCTGTTTTCCTCGAGACATGATCTCCTAGTTATCCCTAGAAATCGGGGAAAACAAGACTTAGACTAGTTCTTTTAGGGAAAATGGAGTCAATAATGCAGCAGTAAATGTTGAAGAAAATGATAATAGAAGAGTTAAAGACAAGAGATATTGATATATTGGAGTGTTGGTAACCCAAGGCTCCAATTATCAAACCTTAAGGGGAAACTAGCTAGTAAGGTGTAGGTAACCCTAGGCCTTGTTATATTTCCTCCCTCTCTAACTCAATGATGAAGCAAAATTGACTAATATGAAGCAATGGATACTAAGGTGTTGCAATGGAAAGGCCTTAGCTCATGCTTCAAGAAAAAAGGCCTTTTGACAAGATCTATTAGGTTAAATATTTTGAAGCTAGGACAATAACATGTGCTAGTCTTCCTGAGGTTTAATCAAGCTTTCATAATCTTGAATGTAAATGGAAGATAAATAAAACTATAACTATTAAATTAATAAGAATTGTATAAAATTGACTAACATACATCAAGAATTCATCAAGAAGAATCCTAGTTGAACACATCCACCAAGAAATTTGCCAAAATAATCCAAAATAATCCTTCTTCAACAAGTGCGCCTAAATTTTCAGCCAAGAAACCCTAAGGAGGGCACAAACTTCAGTCCTCACAAGTGTGAGTGAAAGATGATGAAAAATACAAGGGTTTAAACCCTTATTTATACAATACTAATGACCAGAATTAGGTCAAAATGGATAACATGGCTTGTTACAAATAATATCCAGTTTTCACATTAAATGTCATAATAAAACGCTAAATCAAGCTGTAAAGGTGACTTCGTGCCTTTTTCGGGTGACGTTAGGACCTTTCTGGGCAATGTTGGCTTCCTGGTGCAAAACTTTAGGCCTCCTTGGGCCTCAAGAACCTGCCACACGTGCCACTTGGCACACAATTGCCTCCAAAACATCTAAAACGTTGGGTGACATTATGGGTGACTTGGGTGCCATCATGGGCCTTTGAAGGCCTACACCATGGTGAAAAGGGCACAACCCCACTGGGTCCAGGCTTTCCAGGCTGTCTCTGGTGAAACGTCCTTTCTCTCTGGTGCAATCCTCTGATCTGTCTCTGCCCCTGACTAGGGTCTCCACATCCATTTGGTGGGATTTTATCCCCATGGAGGTCTGAACTATTCTTCTTCCCATGTGTAGCTCTCCATTGGGTGTGGCCCTTCAACATCAACAGATATGCCCTCCATGGGCTCATAAATCATAGGGATCATAGCAATTCCAGTCACATGTAATCATTAAGTTATTAAACATGTGCATGAAACCTCCTTTAGCCATACAAGTGTTTAAAGACTTTATGCTCTTCTAAAAGCCAAGTTTGGAGGTGATGCTAGGACGTCCTATTGGGCCAGTGCTCATTGGATGTGGGATGTCCCTGGATGAAGAAAAAATACAGGCCATGTGAGTGGATGAGGTGGTTAGGAATGTGTGGGCAATGTGCACAGGGATAACAGGTAAATGTATGGGTTACCTGTGGGTGCCTCTGAAGAGGGTGAGTTGCACCTTGTCATGGATGCAAATGTTTCCAATCCCATTCATGCATTTTATCTTTTATTCTTATTGTTTTTTCTTTGAAGAGGCTAGTTAGGGGACACTGCACTATTGTGGTGACCAGAGGTGGCAATGTTACCCACAAGCATTTCATGAAAATGAGAAGGTTGGCTTGTGATGAGACCCCCTTTCTCTTGGCTCTGCCACCAAGCGCCACTACCCTAGCATGTTGACCAACTCTTTGTAGTGTCATACCACTACATGCCCATGGACCTAATAGGCTGGATTGTTATGAGATCCCTATCCTACAACTAAGACTTGATTTATTATTTTTTATGGATTCTTATGTTTCTTGCTGAGAAGAACTTTATTGCTTTCTCGGGGATCCTTGGGCGAAGCATCTCAAGGTTTCATTCTTTTGTCTTCTGTCTTTTTCCATCTATTTTTACCCTTTGGGCCTTTATCCCCTTCTTCGCATAAGGCAAGGTACAACCCTTATATATTTCACCAACCCAATGTTGAGACCAGTGTAATGGGATGGATGAGCGGTGAAAAGACGAAAGGTGGTAAGTGTTATCCCCCACTTTCAAGGATAACTAGGAGATGATGTCTCGAGGCCCACAAGTCCTAGACATGGAGTACCAAGAGCAGGATTGACTTTAGCATGGCCATGGAGGGCCCACCTTTTCTTTCTTCCAACATCTTTATCTTGTCAGCAACAACAACATCCATCACCATCAGCTTGGCCCTGTGTCAAATAAGGTTCTTGCTCCATGAGGTAATTAGTCAGGGTATCATGGTATCTGTCACTTTTATCATCAAAACCATTGAATGTATGCATTTGATTCTTTTTATTTCTATAAACTGCTTGGTTCTCATCACGAGCCAACCTTCTCATTTATGTGAAAGTACTTGTGGATAACACTGCGACCATTGGTCACCATGCCAGGGCAGTGTCTGTTGATTAGCTCTTGAACAAAAAAAAAGAAGAAGAAATAAAAGAATGAAAGGAATAAGAATAAAAGGTAGGAATTGGCTTGGAAAGAATGCATCCAGGATAGGTACATCTCACCTTGTAACAAAGGCACTTACAGGTAACATTTCTTGCATCCTTAGCCCTCATTGCATCGAGAAGCTTGGACTTCCCCTGACCACATCACCCACTTACATGGCTTGGATGAGGTCTCTTCCAGGAAAATTCCTTTTCTAGTGGACATTAGCCCAATAGGACGCCTTGTCCTTTTCTCTAGATTTGTTTTGTAGGCTTGTGTAACGTCTTTTCGCTGTTAACTGGTGTATTAGGGATTTTATGCACATGTTTAATAATATTGATGATGTGATGTGATTGACATTTCTATGATCCATGTGACTGATGAGCCTATGGAGGGCATAGCTTTTGATGTGCAGGACCATGCTCGATGCACATGTAACATTTTGGACCGGTACACATTGGGAGATGATCAGTTCGGATCTCCATGGGGCTGAAGAGCCCATCAAGTGGATGCTGAGACCAAATCAAGGGGCAGAGACATGAAAGAGATGGTGAAATGATCCCAAGCCAATTTTTTTGCTTGAAACCACTAACTACCACTGATGTGTTTATTGATTATTTGATGTGCAGGTGGCTACTGAAGTTTCGGCCTTAGGGTTTGTTTCATTTATTCAGACAAGGTTCACATAAGATCTACCCAATACATGCAAGATAACACAATACTCAAGATATGGAAAACACAAGCATAGATCTAACCTTTATTATGAAAAAGCATGAACCTCATACAATATAGAGAAGATCTGGAATAGTCCTCAGATGGCTGTGTTATCCCCGATATCTTGGATAACTAGGAGATCATGTCTTGAGGCCCACATGGTCCTAGACATGGATTACTGAGAGCAGGAGTGACTTGAGCATGGCCCTGGAGGGCCCATCTTTCTTCTTCTCAGCCAGACTTGTCCTGTCAGCAGTAGCAGCTTCCATCACTACCGGCCTGGGCTTGCATCGGAGAGGACTATTGCTCCATGAGGTAATTGGTTTGAGGTATCATGGTATGTGTCATATTTGATCGTTATAACCTTCTTATATATGCATTAGGCTCCTTTCATTTCGGATGACTGCTTGGATCTTACAATAATCCACTTGACCACTGTTGTGGTAATTGATGGGGTAACTTAGCAAGATGGTATTCATGGGTTTTGGTTAGCCACCAAAGGGGGTTTGCAGAGCCATCGTCCGCTCCCACCATCTTATCACTTTTACATCTTATACTCGGCTCATCCATCCCATTCCCCTAGTTTGGCCATTAGGATGACCTCTCAGGGTACACTTTGTCTTGTGGGAAGAAGGGGATAAAGGCCCAGGGGGTAAAAGCAATTGGTAAAAGATAAAAGCCATAGGAAATAAAACCTAGAGATGCTTCGCCCAGGGAATCCACGAGAAGGCAATAAAAAGCCTCTCTATAAGAAACTAAGGGACCCTAAGAAAAATGATAAAATTAATAAATGCAAGACCTAACCAAGAGGATGGGTGGTCTCATCACGAGCCGTCCCATTATGTTCATAGGTATTTAGCAGTATGACATTGCCACTATCTGGTCACCAAACCAGGGCAGTGACCTTTGGTTGCATGGCCAAAGGAAAGGGTGTCTCGTCACGAGCCAACCTTCTAATTTCTGCAAAGATACTAGTGGGTAACGCTGTCAGCTCTGGCCACCAAGCCAAGGCAGTGTCCTCTGGTCAGACCTTGTAGTAAAAAGCAATAAAAGAAAGATAAGGCAATAAAAGGGCTTGGAAAAAATGCATCCATGACGGGTACAACTCACCTCCTACAAAGGCACCCACAGACAACACCATCCCTTGGTCTTACTATGACTGGACATCCCTAAAACCATATCACCTCATTAAAAAATGGCTTGAATAATATTTCGAGGAAACTTTCCATCTCTTGTGGGTATTAGCCCAATAGGTTTTTCTGTCGGTTTCCTTAGCTTTATATAGTAGATCTGTGTAATGTCTTTCAGCTCTTAGATGATATGATGGGGATTTCATGCATATGTTTGATAATTTTAATGATGAGATATGATTTACATTGCTATGATATCTAGGACT
>ML824991.1:0-15115 GCA_009831015.1 Picea engelmannii
TTTCATCCCAAACTATGTTGAGTTAACTCTTGGTTTTACTCAACTGCTCAAGAAAGGTTCTGAATTTGTATGGGATACCACTGCCAACAAAGATTTCGACGCTTTAAAACCGACCTTAACCCATACCCCACTACTTTTCCCACCCGATTATAGTCGATATTATTTCTTGTATCTCGTAGCCTCAGACTCTACCATTGCTATGGTTCTAGTCCAGGAGGATGATTCTCATGACGAGCATGTCATTTATTATTTGAGTCAGAGTCTCACAACTACCGAAACCAAGTATTTGCATGTTGAAAAACTGTCATTGGCCGCCGTCCAAGTTGTTCAACATTTCCGACACTATATCTTTGTACACAAGACTACTGTGATTTCCAACTGCAACCCTATGCAACACATTCTTACATGCCAATTACTAGGGGGAAAATACTCCAAATAGATCGTAATACTCCAGGAGTTTGACTTAGAATTTGAACACGCTAAGTCCAAGAAATCCTTGGTGTTTGCCGAATCGATATACAACCTTCCCTGTTCTGAGACGAAAAATGTAGCAGAGGATTCATTACCCGACGAATCCCTTTTTCTGATTAGTTCCGATGACCTTTGGTATGGGGATATCATCATATATCTCCAGACCCAGACTTTCCAGCGCGATTTGTCTAGCACTGACCGCCGTCACATATGCTACCAAGCCCGTCAGTATATTATCCTCGGCGATACTCTTTATCGTCATGGGATTGACTTCATTTTTCGATGCTGCCTCACATTTGACGAATCTGAGAAAGCCCTGAATGACTGTCATTCTGGAGCATGTGGTGGTCACATGTTTGGGTATGCCACTGCCCAGAAGATCTTACGAGCTAGGTATTTTTGGCCTTATTTATTCAATGATTGTATTATTGCTGTCAAAAAATGCCATGCTTGGCAAACCTACAACAATAAAATACGATCACACCCTGCTCCTCTACACCTTGTAGTCTCCGTTGGAACTTTTGCGAAATGAGGTATCGATTTCATGACATGTCACCCTCACTCGGACCGAGGGCATAGATACATTATTGTGGTTGTATATTATTTTATGAAATAGGCCGAGGTGATGCCAACATTTGACAATACCAGAAAGACTGCATCACTATTCATATTCAATCATGTCATTTCTCAGTTTGGTGTTCCTCAAGCTATCATTACTGATCACAGTAGCCACTTTAGAAACTTTATGATGTCTGAAATCACCAAAAAGTTGGGTCTTCGCCATGAAAACTCAACACCCTATTACCCACAGGCCAATGGACAGGTTGAATCAATAAACAAATTCCTAATTACCATGCTTCGATGAATGATAGGGATTCACAAAACTAGTTGGCACACAATGTTGTTTTTTGCATTGTGGGCTTATCGGACATCTGTCAAGACTGCTACCGGGTTTTCACCTTTCTAGTTAGTTTATGGTATAGAAGCCATCTTGTCGATTGAATGTGAGATACCATCTCTAAATCTCATTGTTGAACTTCTCCCAAACACTTCTGTTGAAGAAGAACGTCTGTTGTATCTTATGCAACTAGACGAAACCCATCGTGATGCCACCCTAATTATAGAAACCCAAAAGAAACGCGTCAAATCTCAATATGATAAACATGTCAAACCACGCGTGTTCTTTGAAGGAGATCTAGTTCTCCTTTATGAACAAGAACATGATTTGTTAGGAGCTGAAAAATTTGAGGCTATGTGGCGAGGTCCTTATATCGTTAGAAGGGTGTTGGAAAAAGGAGCCTATGAGTTAGTGGACTATGATGGTATCCCTTTGAGTGAACCTAGAAATGGGATTTACTTAAAGAAGTACTATGATTAGATCATATGTGCATGAGTGCTTGTATTTTATTGTATCATACTTTTTGTGTGTTACTTTAGTGTGCTTTCTTGTTATTTGGTTTTTTCCCTCGACTGCTTACCTTGCGTTGAACTTGGTTTCCAGACGTCGAAGTCTTCGCTACCCCACATTGGCTTCATCGATGGCGCTAGTCATAGTACTCATAACTTAGCTTCTATTGCATGGGCAATTTATGCACCTACAAACGAATTCATTAGTCTACGAGGTGTTTGCCTCAATCGTGCGACCAATAATATCGCAGAATATAGCGTCGTCATCGAATTGTTGATTGATGCTATTTTGCTTGGTATCCACCACCTGGTTATACGACTCGATTCGCAGCTAGTAGTACTACAATTAAGTAATGTCTATGCTATTCGAAGTTCTATTTTATTACGAGTATATTTACGAATTCACCTCTTGGAACATTATTTTGATTATATCGAATATCAGCACATTCCTAGATGTCTAAATACATTGACTGATGTTTTAGCTAATTATGTGTTAGACAGACATTTGGGACATTTATGAACCAATCACACATCACATGTATTATACAACACAAAATAAGTCGGTAGAAGCCATATATATGTAAATAACGATCAAAAGTTTTTACAAAAAGTTTCTGTCCAAAGATCAAAATCTCAAAATATGAATCCCATAGCTTCCACAAAATAGCATCATGGATGACGCTCACGATAACATACAACTGCTCAGGCTACCCTACGGAGTAGTCGACTGAGAGAATCAAACACACCCACAGTATGGTGCTGATAACATCTCAGGATATCTCCAATAGTGATGTTTGGGACATCTGCAATCAGTCCCTCTAAGTTTTGTTCAATCGCCTTGTAGTCCTCAACATCCCATCTTGCCACTGGAGCCACTTCTCCTCGCCTCTGAATGGGAGATGTCCCTGGTGGTCGATAATGCCCCACATCTGTGTTGTCAAAAGAAATTTTTGATTAGGATCGAAAATATAAAAACATTTTGTATAATAAAATTTGCAAAAACATTTAAAAAGAACAAAATGTGTACTTCTCACCTAAGTCACCCCACTGAGCATCATCAGGCAGGACAAAATCCAGATCTCCTTGGAAAATTAAACCGAACATTGATCATCATCATCTGGCGCCTCAACCAGTCAAAAAAAAAATCATTATATTTGATTATAGGCCCTGCTACGTGTCGAGCCATGAGGTTACACCACCTCAACATCCTCGGATCTTGTGGAGCCAGTAAACCCCAATATACCTGTAGACGCAGCAATGGGACCCTCTCAAAGAAGAAAGACACCAAAATCAACCCGTACCCAAACTGCTTTAGGTCACCCCTTCTACACTTACTCAATTGCCTTTTCATGCTGCAGAGAACCACATCCGACTAGTTAAAAACCCGAGGCTCTATGCATTCTATTGCGTATTGAAAATAGCTCTGGAGAGCCATGTGCGGAGCCGTGCTCCTAGCCATGTGTGCAATGGTAAACAAGATAGTCCGTAGGGTCAAATCTTGGACCCTCCAAATGGAAACCTTACCCTTGCTTCTCTCTACCTCAGGAACACAATGTCTGTGGACATACTCACTCATAGGAAGTCCGCCACCCCTACCTCTGGTCAAAGTCGCATGGGATCCACGTCGTGACAACCTCGTCAAAAAATAGATATCCTTGATATCTAGCGAAAGCGTGTGGACCTCTACATGAAATACCTATTGGTTCACATCCCACATGTGGACCAGGTACTCTAACAACCTGAGTTGGGCTATCATGCCCGAGATCCTAAATTTTTTTAAGACCCCACATTCTCGAAGAGCAACAACTATACGCGGATCATTTTCGGCAATGGCATCATCCTCCTCGTGTTCCATTTCCCTCCATTCCAACATCGTGATGATCAATACCTGCAATGGAGTCATGAGAAGGAAGTCAACAACTCATTTTAACCTCTTGAATAAATTTTTATTGAGCAAAACCACACACAAAAATCTATTTTTTGGCCCTCACCGGTGAAGCTTTTGCATAGTGTGAGATTCTCACAGGTGCACTAAAGCCCACCTACGAAAATCTTAGATTCTCGCAGGTCTTGAATGGCCCACCTATGATAATGCTTGAGTGCACCTACGATAATGCTTGAGTGCACCTACTGACCCTAAAATGGACTCAAAACTATAAAATTGCCAATAAAAATCAAAATTAAACCATGGAAAAGTTGAAAAATCAAGAGATTACCTCGTTGGCCAGAACCATTTGCTAAGTGATCACTTGTAGCTCCCGCGATCGACCAATGAAATTTGAGAATAAAAAGGAGGTGTGTTGGACAAGTTTTTGGCAAAGTAACAATGAAATGGTAAAAAGCCCTTTTTACCCATATTTATTCACCTTTTTACTATTTTTCATTGATTTTTATATTATTTTTATTACTTTTGTCTAAAAACCTAATACCCTAATGGTTTTGTGAGTATGGTTTTTTGTAGATAGCTGACCTAGAAGTCCAAACGACGGTATACGTGCATTCTTTCTCTTTTTTATATTCGTCACATGAACGAGTACCTTTTTAGGGTTTTGTAAGGAAAACCTCGAGCTCAATCTTCGTTCATTCTCGCGCTCGAAAATACATGAGAACGTAACTGAGTATACTTTTGTCGTCTTTTCGTACTCGTTAAGGTAACACGAAAACGACGAAAACAAGGGAGTATCCTTTAAGCTCTTTTCACGATCCATAAAAAAAAAATATTGCTGAGCGATATTGTTTTTTTCATGCTCATAAAAGTATTTGAAGAAAAAATTCGATGGGTGATAGTTTATCACTTTTTCGGTCTCATAGAACTAATTTACGAAAAAGGAACTGGGAGAGTTTCTCTTTAAGTGTTTTTTAGACTCTCAAAACATGAAAAACGCCCGAGTTTTCTATATTGGGACTCGTTAAACAAACATCGAAATGCCCTTATGGGACCGAACCAATCCTTCTTAGGGTTCGTTAAACATACTCCAAGGGACTCGTCTAAAGGATGAGCTTACATAAACAAGCATATGTTATCCTCCTCAATCTTGTGTAAAAATAAAGAGGTACTCGCCATAAATGGTGGGGGAAATTTGGGAAAGGGATATGCTTCGGTATTTGTATTAGTGGCAGTAAGTGTCTCTCTTGAACATGACACTCTTTGTTCATCATTTGAATCTGGGTTGGGAAATCCATTTGTCTCTCGTTTGACTTACTACAAGGTCATATCTTGGGTCATCTTTGAGTCAATGCTGCCAACACCATTGTCGTGTCGTTCATATGTTCAAGAGAATTCCAAACAAGCCCTCCATTGAGTCATCCATTCTTACCACGTCGGCCTTCCCTGTGTCCATTTCAAATCATATTCGTACTTTGACTTGCCCTCAAAATCTGTTACTTATTTTGTGTCATTGATGGGGGATACATCAAGGCCCTCCTGTGACGAGTCTTTTTCTGTCTACTCCAACTCATTATCCAGGAATAAGACTTAGAAATCATTTAGTACCTTAGAACCTATATGATTTAATGGCAGGTCTCTTCGCTTTTGACATTGGATTCACATCATTGGTCCCTGATCGAGAGATTCTGCCGAATGTTCGACTTCAACTCATTTATTCACATTTGTTCGGATTGTACTTAGGTACCTTGGGAGTCATTGACATCAATGGTGATTTCCCTTGCACTTGTTAACGATTTTCATCAATCACCGGTAATCGAGTGGTTTCTACCATGTTCGAATTCAACACATGTAATCACATGGTTAGATTTGTACTTTTGAGACAACGGGATTGAAGACCCTGGGTCTTATCTTTTGGCCCAGGTTGCACTAGAGTATTTATGATTTGTATTAACACATGGATCCACTTTGTATGTCTCGTGGCTATGTCCTAATCTGTGTCTTCTAAACACATAGATCCACAATGTATTCTTGGTGGCTATGTGGTATTTTGGCGACATGGATCCACAATGTATGATTGGTGGCCATGGCCTACATTTATGATTTCATTCATTTGTGGTCTGAGCATGGGAATTCCTACCTCAAAAATGGTATTATATTTTGTAGATGCTTGATTGTTTATAGGTTTCTGATTAGGTGTGATCCTTGTTTCTGACACACACACACAGATTTTACAAAGTATTTCGGCTGTCATGAGTTCTAGCCTCATACTCTGGGGGCCATTATGTTACACATTATTTTGGTCACTCTGGTGATGTCTCTACAGTTATGTGTTTAGGATCTCATAAGGACTTTTTGCCTGAGAAAAGTGACTGTTGTCTTCTTCCACAAAACATATTTTTAAGATGAGTTCGCAGGCTGACTATGTTGTAGGGTGCGAGAATCTTGATTCTCGCATGCAACTCTATACCTAGCCTGCGAGGTGTTTGTAGTCTTCTCTATAGGTAGGGTGTGAACCTATTTTGAAGCTTAAAAGAAAGAGGAAGTTATGAAGGTTCTAGAAGAGTATCTTCTAGAAAATGAGTTGGAATTCACATGGTTGGCATCCTACTGACTGCTCAGATTTAGTGGGATCATCCTCATCCCTTTAACCATCTCTCCTTCTCCTATATAATGAAGGGTTTGTCAAGGAAGAGGTTAGCAAGATTGAATGGAGAATTGATGAAAGAATTGTGTGAATAACCCTGTTTGGATTGAAGCTTGAAGACTCTATTTGTCTATCAAGTTGTACTGGATTTTCTTCATGCAAGTGTAGAGAAAGTGTGTGTGTTGGAACCAAGGACCACTAAAAGGAAGCTTGCGACATAAAGGCGATCTGGTTGTATCTTCTACTTTCATTTAATATAATACAACGACATGTCCCTTTCCCATAAAATCACTCTTATTTTATTTCATAATTCCTTGATCATATCCATAGGTTGACATTGAATATACTTTGTTATCTTCACTTTGGTTGGTTTGTGTTGTCTTGGACCTGATCTCACAAGAGCACTGGAGCGAAGTAGGAACAACAGAGACCTAAGGAAGCGATATAAAGGAAGCAATATGAAGGAATGAGTGACATACCTTTATATTGCTTCCTTAGGTCTCTATTGTTCCTACTTCGCTCCGGTGCTCTTGTGAGATCAGGTCCAAGACAACACAAACCAACCAAAGTGAAGATAGCAAAGTGTATTTAATGTCAATCTATGCATATGATCAAGGAGTTATGCAATAAAATAAGAGTGAGTTTGCAGGCTAGGTATAGGGTTGCTTGCGAGAATCAAGATTCTTGCACCCTACAACATAGTCAGCCTGCGAAATCATCTTAAAAATATGTTTTGTGGAAGAAGACAACAGTCACTTTTCTCAAGCAAAAATTCCCTATGAGAGCCTGAACACATAACTGTAGAGACATCACCAGAGTGACCAAAATAATGTGTAACAGAATGCCCCCCAAAGTATGAGGCTGGAACTCGTGACAGCCGAAATACTTTGTAAAATGCATGTGTGTGTCAGAAACAAGGATCTCACCTAATCAGAAACCTGCAAACAATCAAGCATTTACAGAATATAATACTAGTTCTGAGGTAGGAATTCCCATGCTCATACCACAAATGAATGAAATCATAAATGTAGGCCATGGCCACCAATCATACAGTGTGGATCCATGTCGCCAAAATACCACATAGCCACCAGGAATACATTGTGGACCTATGTGTTTAGGAGATGCATATTAGGACATAGCCATGTGACATACAAAGTGGATCCATGTGTCAATTCAAATCATAAATACTCTTGCGTAGCCTGGGTGAAAGGATAATACCCAGGGTCTTCAATCCTGTTGTCTGAAAAGTACGAATCTAACCATGTGATTACATGTGTCGAAGTCGAACATGGTAGAAACCACTCGATTACCGGTCATTGATGGAAATCGTTAACAAGTGTGAGGGAAATCACCATTGGTGTCAATGACTCCCAAGGTACCTAAGTACAATCATAACAAATGTGAATAAATGAGCTGAAGTCGAACATTTGATGGAATCTCTCGATCAGAGACCAATGATGTGAATCCACTGTCGAAAGCGAAGAGACTTGCCATTAAGGCATGCAGGTTCTAAGGTACTAAATGATTTCTAAGTCTTATTCCTGGATAATGAGTTGGAGTCGAAGGAAAAAGATTCGTCACAGGAGGGCCTTGATGTATCCCCGATCAATGACATGAAATAAGTAACAAATTTTGAGGGCAAGTCAAAGTACGAATATGATTTGAAATGGACATAGGGAAGGCTGACGTGGTAAGAATGGACAACTGTAGATGGCCAACTCAATGGAAGGCTTGTTTGGACTGCTCTTGAACATATGAACGACACGACAATGGTCTTGGCAGCATTGACTCAAAGATGACCCAAGATATGACCTTGTAGTAAGTCAGACGAGAGACAAATGGATTTCCCAACTCGGATTCAAATGACGAATAGTGAGTTTCATGTTCAAGAGCGACACTTATTGCCACTAATACAAATACCAAAACATATCCCTTTCCCAAAATTTCCCCCACCATTTCTGGCGAGTACCTCTTTATTTTTACACAAGCTTGAGGAGGATAACATATGCTTGTTGATGTAAGCTCATCCTTCAGACGAGTCCCTCAGAGTATGTTTAATGAACCCTAAGAAGGATTGGTTCGGTCCCGTAAGGGCCTTTCGATGTTTGTTTAATGAGTCCAAAGATAGAAAACTCGAGCGTTTATCATGTTTTGAGAGTCTAAAATACACTTAAAGAGAAACTCTCCCAGTTCCTTTTTCATAAATTAGTTCGATGAGACTGAAAAAGTGATAAAATATCGCCCATCGAACGTTTTCTTCAAATAATTTTACAAGCGTGAAAATAACAAGATCGCTCGACAATCTTTTCGTTTTATGGTGGGTGAAAAGAGCTTAAAGGATACTCCCTTGTTTTTGTCGTTTTCATGTTACCATAACGAGTACAAAAAGACAACAAAAGTATACTCAGTTACGTTCTCATGTATTTTTGAGCGCGAGAACGAACGAAGACTGAGCTCGAGGTTTTCCTTACAAAACCCTAAAAAGGTAATCGTTCATGTGACAAATATAAAAAAGAGAAAAAATGCATGTATACCGTCGTTTGGACTTCTAGGTCAGCTATCTGCAAAAACTCATACTCACAAAACCATTAGGGTATTAGGTTTTTAGACAAAAGTAATAAAAATAATATAAAAATCAATGAAAAATAGTAAAAAGGTGAATAAATATGGGTAAAAAGGGATTTTTACCATTTCATTGTTACTTTGCCAAAAACTTGTCCAACACACCTCCTTTTTTTTCTCAAATTTCATTGGTCGATCGCGGGAGCTACAAGTGATCACTTAGCAAATGGTTCTAGCCAACTCGGTAATCTCTTGATTTTTCAACTTTTCCATGGTTGACTTTTGATTTTTATTGGCAATTTTAGAGTTTTGAGTCCATTTTAGGGTCGGTAGGTGCGCTCAAGCATTCTCGCAGGTGGACCATTCGAGACTTGCGAGAATCTAAGATTTTCGCAGGTGGGCTTCAGTGCACCTGTGAGAATCTCGCATTGTGCAAAAGCTTCACCTGTGAGGGCCGAAAAATAGATTTTTGTGTGTGGTTTTTCTCAATAAAAATTTATTCAAGAGGTTAAAATGAGTTGCCGACTTCCTTCTCATGACTCCATTATAGGTATTGATCATCACGATGTTGGAATGGAGGGAAAGGGAACATGAGGAGGATGATGCCATTGCCGAAAATGATCCGCGTACGGTTGCTGCTCTCCGGGAATGTGGGGTCTTAAATTTTTTTGGGATCCCGGGCATGAGAGCCCAACTTAGGTTGTTAGAGTACCTGGTCCACATGTGGGATGTATACCAATAGGTATTTCATGTAGGGGTCCACACTCTTTTGCTAGATATCGAGGATATCTATTTTCTGACGGGGTTGTCATGACATGGATCCCATTCGAATTTGACCGTAGGTAGGGGTGGTGGAATTCCTATGAGCGAGTATGTCCGCTGACATTGTGTTCCTGAGGTAGAGAGAAGCAAGGGTAAGGTTTCCATTTGGGGGGTCCAAGATTTGACCCTACAGACTATCTTGTTTACCATTGCACGCATGGCTGGGAGTGGGGCTCCGTACATGGCTCTCCAGAGCTATTTCCAATACGCAATAGAGTGCACAGAGCCTCGGGTTTTTAACTGGTCGCATGCGGTTCTCCGCAACATGAAAAGGAAATTGACTAAGTGTAGAAGGGACGACCTAAAGCAATTCGGGTACAAGTCGATTTTGGTGTCTTTCTTCCTTGAGAGGGTCCCATTGCTGCATCTATAGGTAGATTAGGGTTTACTGGCTCCACAAGATCTAAGGATGATGAGGTGGTGTAACCTTATGGCTTGGCACATAGCAGGGCCTATAATAAAATATAATGATTCGTATTTTGACTAGTTGAGGCCCCAGATGCTGATGATCGATGACTACGCATATGTCGGTTTGGATTTCCAAGGAGATCAGGATTTGGTCCTGCCTGAGGATGCTCAGTGGGGTGACTTAGGTGAGAAGTACACATTTTGTTCTTTTTAAATGGTTTTGCAAATTTTATTATATAAAATGTTTTTATATTTTCGATCCTAATCAAAAATTTCTTTTGACAACACAGATGTCGAGCCGTATCGACCGCCAGGGACATCTCCCATTTAGAGGCGAGGAGAAGTCACTCTAGTGGCAAGATGGGATGCTGAGGACTACGAGACAATTGAATAAAACTTAGAGGGACTGAATGCAGATGTACTGAACATCACTATTAGAAAGATCTCGAGAAGTATCAGCGCCATACTGTGGGCATGTCTGAGTCTCTCAGTCGACTGCTCCGTAGGGTAGCCTGAGCAGTTGCATGTTATCGTGAGCATCATCCGTGATGCTATTTTGTGGAAGCTATGGGCTTCATATTTTGAGATTTTGATATTTGGACATAAACTTTTTGTAAAAACTTTTGATCGTTATATACATATATATGACTTCTACCGGCTTATTTTGTGTTGTATAATACATGTGATGTTGTATAATACATAGCATTTTGAACATTAGAAGCAATGGATTTGGGGTTGTTTCTAGAGGCTTGGATGGAATGGGTTTGGGCATGGAAAGTGCCAATCACACCGTCAACTGCATGAGAAGCAGCAGGAGTAGTTGAAGTAGCAGAAGTAGAAGGATGAGGTGTGTCTGGGAGTAAGTCGTAAAGAGTACCCGTTTGTGAGTAAACGAGGTCGAGGTGTTGAGCACGACTGATCGTTTGTTCTTTTGTGACAACTCCACCCATGGAAATGTCATGAGTGATTTCATTCACAAATGATTTCATGAACCACTTTGCCAGCAAATGATTGGGAAGTTCAAGTTTGATGAGATGTCGTCTCCATCGCCACTCATGAATGTAATCAGAGATATGAGTGGCTTTGGTTTTTTTGAAAGAACTCAAAATTTTGGTTCCCATTTTGTAATGGATCGGTAACTGGTAGTGGGCGAGGAAAGCCATAGCGAGGGTGTTGAAGTCGATGAAGAAGCCTTGTGGTAATTCTATATACCACTTCGCAGCGAAACCTGTGAGATTTTCCTGAAAAAGGCGTAAACGAATAGAGTCATCCATCAAAGAGTTGGATGAACACCAAAGGTTAAAAGTCATTACATGATTGTTTGGGTCCTCTCTTGGTTTACCATTGAATTTAGGAATGTCGGATGGTAGTTTGGCCAGTATTGCAGGCCATTGAGGAAAGTGTATGATCCGTAAAGATCTTTTAATGACTGTGGTTGAGTTTTAAATTGCATGTGTTAATTAACCATTTGAGAAGCTTAATGAAAGAATGAGGAAATAAGAGGAATTGCGACAGCCATATATACATATGCAGATCTGAAATGAAGTAATAAACAACAAACCATAACAAGAGAATTGATAACGGAGTTCGGCACAACGTTGCCTACGTCTTCGGGCCTTTGTCTCTGTGGGGGAGGCTTCTTTATTTCTATTCAAAGCTCAAAAATACATTGCAGCAGTGCCAATTGGCTACAAGACTGATCTAGTCATGTTCTTCAAGATCTCTAGGACCCAGCAAAAGAAACGACACGCAAAATGGATGACCGGAGCTCCCAGAAATGGCCCACAAGCGTCTGCTCCTCAATAGCTTCCCTGCATAAAAATGGCTTTGGCTTGGCTTCCCTTCAGCATAAATCTTCTCTGACTTCCCTTCATGGCCTCAAATAGGCCTAGTTTTTATAGATCTGAAGTTGGTTATCCATCCCCAACTTCCTCCCAAAATTTGGCCTCCAAAAATTCCCAATATCTCCCAAAAATGGATAAAATCCATTATTACAGGCATAAAATCAATTAAAAGTCACTATAATAAAGTTAAAAACCCAAATTAGGATTAAATTGGGTGCATTCCCCAAGATTTGCGCACCCTTGGTCATATGGTGGACGACCATGTGGCCAGGCGCTCCACCCGTTATGCGCTAGCCCCCCTGTCCGGGCTGGCTCCTGCTCATCGGGTGCTTGCATAGGATCTCTGGCTAACAGTCCAAAACCGCGCCCCTTTTTGGTGGATGGCTCCTGGTCCTGTGGGATCCCCCCAAGATTCAAGGGCTGGTGCCTATCGTGACCCCCACACTCTGCCCTGTCGCTTGGTTCTATGGTAGGGGCGTATGGGAGCGTAATACAACCGCGGGCTGGGGCTAAGCCCCGACCCTTTCCGCCCCCAAATGAACTTTCAATCAAATTCAAATACATTATTTGCCATATACATAATAAGTAACACCAGTGGAGAGGGCGGTTAGCCTGGTCCTGCTAGTCCTTAGCTTAAAGGAGGTCGGGGGTTCGACTCTGGTGGAGACCCCATATTTTGCACAAACCAACGAGCCAACCAATGGGTGCCATGTGGTAGCCCATGACTGGGCCACGTGGTACCTTCCCATTAGCCGAATACGATGCCACTTGTCAACATAGGATTGAACCACCTGTCTGTCGAGGTGTCTGCCCAGTCAATAATTGTAACGCCATGTCACTGCCCTGTCAACATGCCACTGTGTCTGCCACATCAGTCTGTGCCACGTGTCACCCTTACAGTGGTGACACGTGTCACCCTCTGACTGGTCCAACTGTACCTGTCATATGCCAAATCACCTGCCACATGTCTGCTGATGTACTTGATAGTCCCACATAACCTACCACATCAGCTGTATGACTGTACAGTCTGTACAGTCAGCCTTCCACGTGGACTGTACGGACTATACAATCACCCATTTTTTTTGCCTGTTTGGGTTTTCGAACAGAATGCGATATCTTTCGCATTCGAAGCCCATTTGACGAAGTAAATATATGGCCAAAATTAGGAAGACGAGACAAACACAATGGCATTGGTTTCGTCGGATTCCAAGCACTTTAATTTTTTAGCCTTTTTTTAGCCCTGTTAGGCTCCTGGATCCGATTCTGGATCAGTGACGAATCAGATCATTTAAAATTATCGACAGATCAGGGAGGTCTAGGGTGGATAAGAAGGGTAAATGTCTATTCACATGTGGGTAATAGTGACTTTGGGGAGGGAGCCCCGTAGGTATAATGGTAGGACCATAAGCAGTTTGCATATAATGCGAAGATCCAGGCATATTCAGTTGTTAGTGTGGAGGTAGGTAATTTATACGGTTGTATTGCTTGGGGTTTTTCTTTTGAACAGGGGCATGGGGTTGAACGTTCGAGCCCCAAATAGGATTGGGCGTACCTGGATATGGATAACCTGTACTAGGGGGTATGAAGGGGATAGCTTGAGGCTGTTTCCCCCCAGTCGAGTGAGGATTATTTTGGATAAGATAGTTCCAATACTGGGCCAAGGATGGAGGTATGTTTTGTCCATAGGGTGGGGTAGGTGGGGGTTGCTCTTCTATTGGGGGTTACATCCCAATTGGTATTTTTCCTGCAAAAGGGAATTGGGTTTGGCCTCCTTGATGGAACTGTCCATCAATAGGAATCTGGTAATTAGGTGTAAAAGACGGGATGGTGCCACTAGGTTCGGTTCCTCTGATAGAGGATGGAAGAGGTCCTATGAAAGGGGGTCGAGGAAATTTTGGAATGAAACCAGGAATGAGATGGTTCCCAGAAGGAGTGGAAATGTCAGGAGTCCTGGATGGGATTTGTGTAGGAGTGGGAATAGAAGCATTCAACGCATGATATCCGGGGGGAAGTGTTGGGGTGAATCTAGGTGAAAGTGACGTGCCAATGGGAGCTTGGCTAGCCATCGTAATCCTGGTGTGAGGACGCGTAGTGTCTAGGACCATTGTGTAATGGAATATTTGTAGGGGGATAGTCAAGATGTGGTCGGCTGGTGGAGCATCTAAACCAAGAAAATAATAGGCAGTAGTAAAAGGTATTGCATCTGGATCAGATGTTTTGGGAAACTTAGGTGTGACAGTGATATCAACGCCTACTCCTAAGCCCTGCTACATGAAAAAAACAGATGGATAAGGTCATGGAGGAGTACGAGGAAATCTTCACCTCCCCCGCAGGGGTGCCTCTACACTACCAGGTCAAGCGAGCCATCGATCTGAGCCCAGGTGTGTTGCTACCTAATGGACCCATCTATCAATGCTCTGTTATGGAGAATGAAGAAATCAAGAGCCAGATTCAGAAGCTGTTGCATAAAGGTCACATCCAACCAAGTTCATCACCCTGTGGGAGCCCGATTGTGTTGGTGCAGAAGAAGGATGGGACTTGGAGACTTTACATTGACTATCGGGCACTGAACAAGATCACTGCTCGGAATAGGTACCCAATCCCATAGATTGATGACCTTCTGGACCAACTCAAGGGGGCGAAGTATTTCAGCAAGATCGACTTGAAGTCAGGGTATCACCAGGTACCAATCGAACCCTCTGATGTGTGGAAGACTGCCTTCAAATCCAAGGAGAGCCTTTTCGAATGGTTGGTCATGCCATTTGGGTTGACGAATGCCCCTGCAAACTTCATGAGGCTAATGGACGACATCCTACGACCATTCACCAACTCATTTGTAGTGGTGTACTTGGATGACATTATGATCTTCAACCAGACTTGGGAAGAGCACCTCCATCACATCTGACAGGTCCTCCAAACACTGTGACAACACAAGTTGTGTGCCAATTTGGAGAAATGCACTTTTGGCATGACCCAGGTTCAGTATCTGGGATACATTATTGATGAGCAGGGGGTGCATGTGGATCCAACAAAGATCCAAGTCATTCGGGATTGGCCAGCCCCAACCAC